>DWON01003037.1:0-18966 GCA_018251015.1 Phocides pigmalion okeechobee
TTTAGAAAACTTCGATAGCGTGATTCAGGATCGTGTGGCGCCATCTCTTGTCGAGTTGCGGAAAGTCGCCACAATACTTTATATCTATACTATAAATTGTGTTTACTTATAACCAAGTATTTTTTGTCACTTAAGGGTAGCGGGCACGTTAATTCTCGAAAGCTGTAAGTCCATAACTTTTGTATTTGAATAATTTTAAACTATTAAAAAATAAAAAAACAATTGCGAACATTACCAAAAACGTTTTTTGTTTAAATTCGTATTTTTTTTTCTTGTCGAGGCACCACGTGTCCTCTCTGTCGCAAAAAAGCCCTGATTATAACATCACAAAAAAATGCAGCGCGCAATACACATCAGTGTTGTACGCAGGGAAAGTGTTAATAAATAAAGCGCTGCGAATAACTCTATCCTTTATAATACTTATAACTTGGTATTTCATGCTACTAACGCCAACTTCAGTAAACTGAATCTAGTTGAAGGCCCAAAACCTGGTATGGGTACGCATTTTGCTGGGTAAACGCCAAAACCTGCCTCCGTGCAGACACTTGTACACAACAGCATCACTATCTGGTACTGCAGAAAGTACATGGTAAGCTGTGGTATATTATACAGGTAACGGAAATCCGAGCCGTAGTTCATGTAAAATGCCTTTTCGTAGTACATCTGTAAAAGCAATATTTAGATAGATGCCTATATATTTAACAAATTCTCTACAAGACTGCGCCTAAGTATAGTTCTAAATTTAAGTAAGTATTAATAAGTATTATTTTTTTTAGGTAAAAAGCTACTTTTCCCAAAATAATTTCACAAGTTCTCAAAAAAAGGTCGGTCCTAGGTAATCTAGAGAAACCTTTCATCGTTCTCTTTATCAACCCGTCACGCTCCAAATGATGAGCACATGTATTTTTTCAGAACGCAGAGGGTTAATAAACCATAGTCCATCAAGTGCAGATTGGTAGACTTCACACACTTTTGATATTTTTATAGAGAATGGAGTGGATCATTGCTTATTAAAATATGAGATCCATATTAGCAGGTATTTTAAATTGACAGTTGAACACTTAATTTTATTTATATAAAATATCAAGACACATAATAAGGATAAATAACCTGAGGAGAATATTTCAATCGCAGCAATAAATATCCTAGAGAGCACGCAAAGGCTTTTTTCAATTTTTGTTCAGTAATAATTCTGCAATCGCCTAATGTACCAAACGGCACATTAAAATGATCATCGAAGACCTTCCACCGGTAGTATGGTCCTGTAATTGTCGTTTATCATTACTTGTAACAACACTTCGATATAATGGAGTAATTATACTATAGTAATAATACATAAGTTATTATATTAGCAGACATTTATTTTTATTTCGGTTATTATTGTTTTTCTTGTTTTCATCATAAATTATTTTCATTCGTTCATTGATCTTAACATGATGCATGTTAATTGTTATAAATTATCATCGACCCATTGGTAGATATCATTATTGCACACGAGTCTCAATAAAATAAGAAATTAGACCCAATTCTACCAACCTACACATGGGTAGCAGACCGAGAACAGTACTCGAAGTAGATATGTTTAGATATTATTATTTATTAATCGAAAAATCACAATACATCGAGTCAGGATTGCGAGAGGCAGCCCTAACTGGAGCTTGTTTCTCCGGACTTTTCTCTGGACTGAAGATGTGCCGACAATTCACAAAAGTAGTATTTTTTAGCATCTGTAAAAAATATACATAGATGTTGTTTCCTTTTGCAGTTTCATGACTCCGACGTAAACACAGCACTTTTATTCGCCTATTATTCATACAAATTTGTCAATACAACACAGGAGTGTCGGAGCCGCAGGAAAAATGTTAAGAGTAATTACGCACCTTTGTGTATTCCAGTAAAATAAAAAGCATATGATATTATGTCACCGGCACTTGGATTCACATTTAAACTTTCATTATCCATGTTTAATTTCGTAGTCGACGCTCCTGATTGATCCACTTTTAGTTTATGATAAGAAGTAATTTCGAAAGCGAGTCCAACGAGCCTTAAAGCTATAGTTTGATGAAGCCATATTACGTAACAGCTCTTTTGTAGATTCCAGTGCATATACAATAAATACAGCCATGTGTATGCAAAACTTACTTGATGCACGTATCTGGAAATATTTTTATATACTCATATCGCTACTTCAAAACAAAAGGGCCACAACGCGAATAGACCTAATTTTACAGGAGAGCCATTTGAAGTTTTCAAAATCAGTTCTTGTGTAATTGCTCTATAATTTTAAAACTGATAAATAGGTGTTATAACACTGTTAGAAGAATATTTTAATTCTGCTTTTAATGTTTGATTCGGATATGGGACCGACAAAATTTGATTTTTATCAATAAAAAGGATTTTGAATATTTTTGATTTGTAGCTCTGTTGTTTTAAAGTAACGATATGTAGTAGCAACAATAAACGAACAATACACCTCAAATAGACAATATTGATATAACCTCAAGTAGTCAATAATTCCTACTACGTAACAAAAATGTTACTTGCATGTTTTAAACTGTATAAAGCGTATACAAGAACTCTGATTGAAACAATCATTTGGACTATGAGTTTACTTTACCCTCCGTTCAAAACAGTATAGTAGAAACAGTGCAAGTTATAAGGTAAAGATGGACGTTATCGAGGTACCACTGTGGTCACCCCTCATTACTATTTAGTATCTTTCACTTTTTTAGTATCGAAATAGGACTGGTATCTATCACATATATCATCATAGATTGTGGCCTCGTCCTCGATAAGCCATCGCCAGTTACTACGAAAGTTAATAACTTACGCTTACCGTTTATCAGAGCATTTAATTATCACGATATTACCCCAAACCATCAACGCTGTGTTAAAAATATTATGTCCACAAATTAAGCAAGCCACTAGTACACCGAGACCAGTTCCGTAGTTCCGCTTCATGTTTTGGTCATCTATTTTTTTGTAATAGTTAGCAAGTGATACACATAACAGTAATGATGAATAAAATAATACGTCGTCTGTATCCATATTAAATATAAAATACAAATATTGTGCAAGATTGTCATTTTGATTGATTTGCCATTGTTAATATCAAAACTTGACATAATTGATTTTACTTCCGAAATATTAAAATTGTAGCAAGGATAAGTTCAATTTAAAAGCACAATATAGTCAAAAGTGCGAATTATGTGAAGAATAATATTATTATAATAACAATAATAATGACCATTCAATTAGTTAGTTTCAACGTTTAATTAATTATTTCCTTATTATATCTACTTTGTACAGTCTATCTTTGTAAGGTCATCTCAAATTGACAAAAAACTGCACACATTTTTCAGTATTATCAAAGAACATCGTGATAAAGCTATAAATTATATAGGGTTTCCGCTCAATGCTTCCCTTGCCGTTAAAGCAAGCATTAACCACTCATATACTTAATAGTTATTAATTCGAATGAAAAAATGTATTCTGACTCAGGAGTTCGGGTAGAAGTCTGAAATTTATGACGAGCTACTACACTGATCTAAGTACAAATACTTAAGGTATATATTTATATAGTATAGAATATTTCAAAGTAAAAAAATAAAACAGCACCATGATTAAATAAACAATTTACTACACATAAGGTAGGTTCACAATAAAAATATTTTCTAACAGAGGTATGTACGATATAACACATTGTCTGATGCAGATCCAGCCATCTGTCACTTCTAACTTTAATCTTAACAACATCTAAACTGCAAACCCAATGATTACTTAAATAATATTATAGTGCAGAATATTTGTGCGAAGCAATATACATACATATGATAACTATAAGTAATAAACCTTAAATGCATTATTCATTCAAATACTATTACAACTAATTTGGCATATAGGAATGTTGAGAATTTCCAATTTCTATTTTGGCCTTCAACTGCTTTAAAATTGATAAGTATATATGGAACTGTAATTTTTAATGGCTAAGTTATCAATAATCATCTATTTTTATTAAAATTTAAGTAAGTACCATAACAATATAATAGAAGAGCAGAGAAGCGAAAATAATTAATTTGTTTATAATATCCACATACATAACAGACAAGAAATCACAAGTCCAAGATGAAAATATGCACACTTTAAAACAATAAATTATCACATTAGATAGAATGATTTTATCACATAACTAACCTATAATACTGCTCAAACTGTTAAATAGCTATTACATTTTATTTACTTAAAAATCAATCAATTAATTCCGTTTGTAAATTCAATTGACTAGCATCTAGAACATTTGATATCTTATTCAAGATAATTATAGTTATGACCAAAAATCATAATAGTAGAGGATAAAATTAATATATATATTTTAAATATAATATTTATAGTAATAATAATATTTAATAATTTACTGCAATAAGTATGAATTTTGATTAAAATATCATACTTATGTATTGTCATATGGAAGGGAAGAATAAATTAATATTAATAATTCCTGCATAATAATTTTAAAATTAGACGTTATAACTATTTAAAGCAAGATAAAACTACTGTAACTGTAATGTACAAAGCCAACTCTGGGGAATATTAGGAGCAAATATTTAATTGTATTTTTAACAATATTATTTAACAGTGATTCACAGATTTTTGTCACCAAGAAGTGTGACCGATTTTAGAACTGCTGAGTAATTTGCAAAAATCCTATTTATTTGTATTAAACTAAGCTATGTTCTAACACCCTCCTCATTATCAGTCATTGACAGAGTTTGTTTACATATCTTGATACATTCGAATTAACAAAATAATTTAAAAAAGGTGTACGGAAATACTAAAAATCTCTGTCCTGATTGGAGTTAATACAAATGTTCAAAAAGTAATTTAACACCAAGTATTTTAATCAAATCAATCAATAATCCAAGTATATGTTTATGCTATGTGTATATGATTTAAGCTATGATGAAATAATGTAATTTTTGTAACTCAACTAATATGTCCCAATTTTTATTTACTATGGAATCATTTGGTAATGGTAGTAGCAAAGAGTTTGTTCATCAATCGACTTCTTAAAATACAGTTCTCTACCCTATGTTCTAGGATAAAATTCTACACGACACTAACATTATTACTTAAACTATAACTTATATTGTGAGCATTTTAGTACAAAATACATGGCACCGTTTGCATCTATTCACATATTTTCTCGTTTTATATAATAGTTGCTGGCATAACATATATCTCTTACAAGATTTATTTACTTTTATCGGGTCCATAGTGATGTGGCATTGTACTAAAATGCCCACTAGAGTATAAATTATACCTACCTAAGTTGCACTAAAGCATTGCAGTCACGTTCACGAAATTATGGCCTAAGTCTCACTTTAATAGTCGATTAAGTCAACATTCTAAACTCCGTAATATGATTTTATTAGATTTATATAAAGTTCACCTCACTTTT
Organism: Phocides pigmalion okeechobee; assembly: GCA_018251015.1. Classification (NCBI taxonomy): domain Eukaryota; kingdom Metazoa; phylum Arthropoda; class Insecta; order Lepidoptera; family Hesperiidae; genus Phocides; species Phocides pigmalion. Next base: position 5,459 of record DWON01003037.1, read on the forward strand.
AAAGCCATAGACTTAAAAGCTGTAGTAAATGCGATGCAACGAGCGACAGATTGCTTCGAAAAACTAACACGAATAGTTTTTAATTACTTGTAACAACGTAATTTTATTTATTCTAATGTACATTTTCATAAATTTAATTAATTAATAGTATATTATTGCATTTCAATTTCAACTAGTAGGTAATTGTCATTCCGAGCATCGCAAATAACACAGTTATACTTGCGCACTTAACTCCTTGCGACCTCAATTACTAACGAAATTTACTATAAAGACTTATACATTACAATTTCTATTAGACATTACTCTACAGGTGTGTATATGGATATAATTAATCCGCTTACAATAAAGTACGTAATATGAATAATTATTGCATCATATTTTTTTACAATTTTTATTAATAGTAAACAAGTTACTTTAAATTTTTAATTTAAAATAACTGCCCACCCTGTTACCTACGTACCCGTGCACACTCATCCAATGTAAAGAGTTAGTCCAATCAGACTTCAACTAGCACAGACCTTCGGGCAAATGTTTCTCTCATATCGAAAGTAATTGAGTACTTATTGACATAGTAAATGTATGAAAAAGTGCTACACTTAATATCTTAACATTTGTAACACAAACATACAATAGTTTACGAAAAACGAATAACTAAATCTGCATCAGACACAAAACACTTTGAAATGAAATTGCATTGTTATAAAACATACAAACGCCTTTCTGGACAAGATACAAAAATTGTCTATGGAATATGTATGTACTAAAATAAATTCCCAGATAAATTCATGGACATAAAAGTTGTTTAAAATTTCTCTAAATATTGACTTTACAACTATTGTTATTATTAACCACACCTAAATGTTAGAAAAGTATTGCCTCTATATATTATACGAAAAGAGATTTTAATACACCTACTTACACAGGTATCTATTTGAATAAATAACGCTGAAACTTATTCAAACAGCTGATTAACACATGGAAAAGTTGTAACATTAAGTACCATTCAATAAATATTGTAATTTCGCGATTACAGTTCACGAGAGGAACATATAAAATTATTAAAATTCCACAAGAGAGCCACCAGATACAACATAAAAAGAAATCTCATAAATTATTTTTATACACGTGCAATAGTCAGAAATATAACCGAAGTGCTAGAGTCTCTAATTACATGTAAATCGATTAAATTGAAGCGTTCTATAATATATTAATCCGATCGCATTAAATTTTCAAGATTTTCTAATTTTTTTTAAATGTGATCATTAAAGTTACAATTTTGTATTCTCGATCTATTGCACAAACACATATAGGTAATAATTACGTTAAACTACTCGATTTATACGTTATTAGATTTTTACAATACCTACCACATAGTTAAATACAACATCCAGAACATTACATTAATAATTACAAAATTCAATAGGTGCAAACAATTACAAAAGTTTAATTATTATCCACAATCCAAAATCACTGCAGGTAAAAGAAATCTATTTATACAATTTATTTTAATAATAAATTTGTTCGGTCCTATCACGATTCGTCCAACAATAATAAAAATGCGAACAGCATTCGTTTAGTAATAATTGGCAGTCCTAATAGTGGCTATAGTCCTTAGCACTACGAGCGGTGAGGCTCACACTACGGCGCTCGCTACGCACCCGCGGGTGCCAACTCGAACGAAACATTCAACTACGGTTTGGCGTTTGCACGCTCATTGTCCTTTATTACCCGCAAACGTATAAACGACCACGTCGCTTCCACAGCATATTGCCCGCCCTACATTACCCACGATGAAGCATGAAGGATCATTTTAAACTTAAAACTAATCCAACTTGTATTTCGCTCCGTACACTAGGATGTAAGATAAAAAATATAAATTACGCACCGCACCGTCCTCGGAGTCACCTTGACGAATGTTCTTGCACTATACGAGGTCAGTCTAGCAACCTCCGCAGCATAGTCGATCTTCAGAATATAAAATCGACACTTTCAGCACTGATTCCTGTTCACTTAGCAAACCTTTGTAAATCTATTCACTAAATTCTATTTATTGAAGTTATGAGTCTATAAATGTTTCAAACTATATTTAAGAATTGGCATTTCACAAGAGGCACTAGAGTATATAAGATAGACAAACGTTGAATACGACAAATTAATTTTATGAGTACACTTTGACTAAACTAAGCGCGTCGTTATTCAAAATCTGTGTAATCGTTACCTTTATGGCGAGTATATAACTAATATTAAATACATTAAGACGTAGTCTGTGATAGAAAAAAATGTTTATTGAGGCACTACGTGGTAATAAGGCATACTTTTATCGATTTGAGGTAGTGTGCTTACACATTGATGTACCTAATTTCGATTATAGGTATTCCGTGCTACACGAAGTTCACTACGCATTTTACTTGCTCACAGTTATCATCCCGAGGCTGTGTTGACTTGCAAACTCTTACTAGTCTGTAGTTGTCTATATAAACTAAGCAGACTAATCGATACATACTGCGTGCACTTGTCATCTTAACATAGAGCTGTGTATTCTAGTGTAGTATTAATACGCGTACGATTAGTTTCTTATTGCAATGCATAAGGCACCTGTTCAATCGAGGCAGTGCGATATAATAAAAGTTGCACAGTTGTCGACTTGAGGTAGATGGAAGCTTGATAGCTGACTTTAATGCATATCGTATTCGACTCGATGTTTATCGGTACATGGAAACCGAGTAAATACAACTCAAGCTGGCATCGATTACGTAAATCATCTTCATGAAAATACATGATACAAGAGTCCAATTTCGACTTCTACAATTATATTCGTAAATCGTATTCGTTTCACCGTTAATCGACAGTGTAAACCTGTACACATATATTTTTTACAATGTATACGCCTTGACGTCAATATAAATCGATATTTTCGGTCGTAATCGTGTCTGTATAATTATAAAATGCGCGAATATTGAGTACAAAGGCTGTCAATACCACAATTCGATTATTCAAGAGACGCTCCGTTTACTAACATCTTCAGAAATACGCGGGAATCCAGTACGAATAGATTACTGAAAGGCGTACTTATGTCGTGACACATTATCAGCTACTGTTGTGGTCATATACATATATAGACGTCGTCTTAACAGACATTCTTATGACGTGGCTTATCATCAACTGCGGACGTAAATGTGACCCATATCAGCTACGATCGTCCCCGTGTTAGTCAATATAATTAGTTACGGGCGTTTCCATATTTATCTCATGTCCACATCATCAGTAGTGCGCGGCTAATAAGTACAAATTTATTCTTTATCAGCGTACTCATACCTCAAATCTTTAACTGTAGACATACTCATATTGACCAGCAACTATCATATACTTTCAACAACGGGCGTATTCATAATTATCATAATCTACTACGAACGCACCCATGTTGATCAACATTATTTGCTGCGATCGTACTCATTTTAAGCAACACAATCGGCAACACGCGGCATTCGGCCAGTGAGGCGAGTGGGGCGAGCGGGGCGAGCGGAGCGAAGTGGGCGAGGGCGACGGCGGGCAGCGGGGCATGTTCCGCGCTCACTTGATGAGCTGTGCGGCGCTCTTGGAGCGGCGGAACATCTTCGCGCCCTTGTTGGGCGCGGGCAGCTCGTGCTAGTTGCCGTTGGGCGCGGCGGGCGGCGGCGGGCGCGCGGGAGCCGTGATCTCCTTCGCGCCGTCCGTCCCGTAGATCTTGCCCGCCTTCTTCGCCATTGAAGCAAGCAGCTCCTGCGAGCACTTGTGGGCGGAACGGAGGGACAGCGCCCATTCCTTCAGGCCGATCTCGTCCTGCCGAAAATCCCAAAGTTAGTACATAGTGTTATGTTTAAAATTAATACACCGCTTTAATGTTAAATTCGCACAATATCAGAGCAAAGCTACCGTGTTTTGTTTTGAAGGCGTGATAAAAGTGAAAATAATTTATTCCAAAGTATTCCAACTTGACTTTAGTAATGCATCTATGACCAATTACAGATAAAGTTACCCATCCATACGGAATTGTTTAAAGAAATCCATTGGCAGCATTGGCATAGAAACAATAAATATACAAATATTTACACAACCTTACATAAAATAATGCTATCTTGACCTTCGAGAGTGAGATTCATTATCCTCCACAGACACATAATAAATGTGGTTATATCTATTCATGACACAATGATTAAATTTAATTAAACAAACTCACAGTATTAGTAAGCACGATCTTAGTATCGTTCCTGGTCCGCAGCACGATGCACTGCTCGCCCTTGACGGAGACGAGGTCAGACGAGACCTCCTCGACGGTGTCCAGCAGGATCATCTCGGGCTTGGCGCTGTTCTCCAGGTGCAGCTCCAGCCGGTTGGGGTACAGCTTCGCGTAGCGCGTCTGCCACGCACTGGCGAACGGACCGCCGAGCTTCTTTATGTAGCCGTGTAGAATGCAATCCGATTCTGAAAATTATTTCAAACATATTAAATATAAATCAATATCTATACATATATACATCTAAATATCTTTATCTGTTTATTAATATTATAAAAAAATTACATTGCTCATATCTTTACATTGAAAATTCTTAGGAAAATCTAAATCACTGAGTAATTATTATTGTCACAGTGACCAAAATCTCATTTTTTTAAATCTTGCCGACATATTACAGCATACATGAAAACCTCGTAATAAGCGCACTCCGACATCTAACGAGTTATTTTGTCACTTTTAGTTTCTTTTTAAATCAATTAAATTTTTATTATGACTGAGATTCCTTGCTTCCATCCGTATGAGGTAATGTACGCGACAAACGTAGTAAAAGTTTATTAAAGTATATCAAAAAGTAATACAACAAACCTTTTTCATCAGCATCGAATTTCTGCTTCTGTTTAGCTTTCTTCTTGAGCTCCATCTTGTCCGCCTCCTGGTTGATGGTCTCGAACACCGTCTCCGCCACCTCGGACTGCCAGCGCTCCGAGATCACCAGCGGGAAGTCCTTGTACTGCATCTGGTCTGTCTCCGTTAACTGTTTAGGAAATAAACGCGGACGTTACTATACAGATTACATACGTTTTTATTATATTTCATACACAATTAAGATATACTATATCCTTTACTTCGCTCTGTCCTCTAATTTTTTTCTCAGATATTAAGTATCATGTCCTTCTTTACTATATTACTGGATTAGTTTTAGATTGTCATACTCTTCCTTTAAATTTAATTTTATGTGCCTCTAGACGAAGTAAGATTAGTCCGCCATTCTTCTACTTTCTATGACTGCAAATCCATTATATCTATTCAACACTGGTCTATCACCATAACTGAGGAAGATACACTTTACCACACTATTTTCCAATGGATATTGGGAGTTGTCATTTAGTAGCCAAGTCATCTGTTTGATGTATTCTAACCCCCTCTCACAAGGTTTAACGACTTTCATGTATCGATAACCAAAAGACCGGCTTTAATGCGTCATTCGAAACACACAACCACACAAGGGATTCCATTTCCAATCCAACATCAGATCGCGCTCAAAGTTACTTGATTTTCACCATTTAGAATGTAAACAAGCCGCGAATCTATGCGGAATTCGACTTCACTTATTTGTATACCTTAATCCCCTTAGTGTCTTCCTCATCGAAGCTGCCGATATCGAAGGCGTCGGCCGCGTTGACCTCCCCGCGCGGCGGGATCAGCGGCGGGGTGTACTTCTGGTGGTACACTTGCTGCCAGTCGATGCCGGCGAAGAACACGTGCTCCTTCACCTCATCCGCACTGGAAATATTTGCTTTTATGTAATGATGGCAATTGGGAATGGCTCATTATAATTATAAATATAAATAAATATATTATAGAATAATATTGTTGGGAAAAGTAGGATAGCGTTTCTTTCATTTTGGCAACATAACAAGAGATCCTTACTTATTATTTCACAATGATGTTTGATCAAATCATTATTCATTTCCCATATAAATATCCCATACAGGTTTATAATTCATATATGCAATTCTTTATGATCGGAAATTCTAAACTACATCTAATAACCAATAATTTAAAAACATAAATTTTACCTTCTTTAAATTTTGAAAAGGAAAAAAATATGTCGTATATTTCTGCATAATTGTAAATAATGGTTTGTTAGGAGTCAAGGAAACTATTTCTTTAAAATTTTCAAACCTTCCTTAAAGGCCAAAGTACGAGTCTAGATCCTTAAAAAAAAGTAGTCATTCGTTGAATTTTATATGACGCGCGAAAGGAAAATACCCAAAGGAAACTTGAAACGTTTACTAATAGAAATAAATGGGAAATACGACCCATGATGATATTGCACAGTAGTTCATGATCAATTGTCATCAATTAAAGACTAAATGTCTGCCTCAATTAAGGATTCATTTACATAATGTTCATAGTTCACAATTTTTTTTTTACTTCTATACAGATAACCTTATAACTACCATAAGTAATATATAACTACCAGAAATTTATATCCTTGATAACCGTGTGTAGTACATATAAAAAACCGTATTCCAACCTTAAGTCGAATAAAAACGGATCAGGTATTTGTTCTAAAGAAACTAATCGCATCAAACATAAATGAGTCGACAACTTTTCCATCGATTGGTAAGAATTACTTATGCCTGATATCTCACGGTCACTTACACATGATACAACCAATTCCTCAGGAGTAGCCAACACATTTGTCATCTACTACAAATGGAATTCCAATTTTGAATGGAGTCAGTTACAGATGTCCATAGATATAATAATCACTTATCATCGGGTAAATATCTCGTTTCATTTCATAAAATCTCTAGTACCCTCAATATTTTAATCACACCTATCCTATACGTATAAGTCTGCCACACCAAGTATATATGACATAATGTTCTTACCCTCTTCCCTTGCAGCCCAAACGCTTGTTGATGTCCCTCTGCAGCAGACCCTCCAGGAGACTCTTCAAACTCGGACTAAACGACTCTGGCAATTCCACATTCTGAAACGTGTTGTATTTCTATTGAAGACGTGATTCCGTCCTTGACGGGCGCCTTAGCAGCTACCGATAACTCAAGATGTTTATTTAATCCGTATGAGATCAGAAAATAATAGGTCGAGGATAAATGTTTTTCATATTTTGTATGTATGATGTTGTTACACCTGACTTTTCATGATACTCTGATACCCTTGAAAGAGCGTAATAACGGAAATTAGTTTTATTGATTTTCCAGCATAAAAAAGAAAAATCTATTTTCTCCTAACTTTCACCAGTGTTCCTACCGAAGAGAAAATTTGCAACTATTGAGAAAATGTAGTACATTTAAAGAATGTAACAAAAATGTAATAAATAATAGTAAAAAAGCACGCTTTTATAAAACAAAATCTAAGTAAAAAAAATTGCAATGTATAAAAGCGTAGGGTGCTTTTTCAGTGATCTATTGACACCATGCACCCCACGTTTTGTTACATTTTTTTTTTCATATTTTTGCAATGTCATCGATCCTCGATACGTGTGCAAAGTTTCAAATTAACCAAACTTCTAGAAACCGATAAAAATTAAGCTCTAAGATTCCATTACATACATACAATACAATCCAAGCAAATAAAAGCGTATTGAAAATGCAACTCACGCTGCGAATGTATTTGTGCTGTTATTTTATTGTGTTAATACTTAAACCACACAAATCGAGCAAAAGGAGGGATCTTTTTGCTAAGTGATTAGGCAAAAAAATGTAAATAAATCGACCATATAACTCTGATCTTCCTCCCATACATTTTACCTTGTTAAGTCTATGAAGCTCATTAGCAGTATTAAGTTCACAAAAAATAACTATCCATTATTCAATCATAATAATATATATATATTTTTATATATATATATATATATATATGAAATAATACGAGAGAGAGAACCTTTACCCCCACCATATATTACAAGGAAAATTTGAATACTATCGTTACAAGATATTCATTAACAATAATAAAAAAACTAACATTAAATCGATTTTATCTTTATTGTTCAGATTAGCATACTTGGAAAAGAAAAATCACCAGAATAACAATACCACGCAAAACGCAAGATAATATTACGCAGCTTAAAAAATAAATATGCGCAATGTTTTCATAAGTACATTATTTAGTTACTATTATTAAGTTATTACTATTTTAAAACTTTTCTTAGTTATTCTCTTTAAAAAACCTATCTGTAATATTTCCAGGGTTTTTGGCAGTGCGTCGATCTGTGGGATTTTATCTCCATACTCTTTTATACATATATATATTTAATTAAGTAACTTATGTTTATGAAAATAGATTCGATTTTAAACTAATATAAAGGGTACTCACGATTTACGCTTTTCAATTGCCGATATTTCGAACTACTTGTATGACTCGTGGTCACGGCTAAACTCAGTTAAACCATGGCCATGAGCCACGCAACGGGTTATTTTCCTAATAAAATACAATTTAACTCACGTACAAGAGCGCTTAGTACTTACCATGGTAAGCGTCATTCTGTCGATCTCGTGCTTATCCTTCGTCTTGTGCTGACGGAAGGGCGAGTGGCCCTTTAGCAGCTTGTACAGCATGCAGCCGAAGCTAAACCAATCGGCCGACGAGTCGTACCCCGTTCCCTTGGACAGTACTTCTGGAGCCATGTACCCGTGGGTACCTCTGAAATATTATCAATATTATAGTTATGCCAGCAACAGCGATTTTTTTTCAAATTCAAAATTGCATACTAAGACTTTGATTTTTTAAAACACACTGCTATAAGATTTGTTGTTTTTACTATTATATATAACGGGTACTCACGATTAATATTTGACGGTATTTAAGTACCCGAAATAGAATAAAATTTATAAAGTTTGCAATTATATTAGTAAAAAATCGTGAATTGATGGTGTAAGATACCTAAATAAGGGCCAATTGAAATAAGGGTAAATGTTTCCAAGTCGACGAGGTCACCAACAGAGTTTAACATAGTTTGTTATATGATAGTAACAACAGCTGTTCTCATCCGAAATACAGAACGGCGTACAAAAGTTAAAAACTACCATTCATCCATCCAGGTTCTAAGCGGGCGACGAATCGCAATCTGAAATAAACGACGACAATATGCGCGTTTTGTTTGTTGTTATTATATAAAAAATAATTTAAATACTGTTGTACTTACACACTAGCGTGGGGCTTCTTCTTCGAGAAGTCGCAAGCTAAGCCCAAATCGGATATTCGTACATGGCCGTGCTCGTCCAAGAGAATGTTTGCGGGCTTCAAGTCTCTGTAGACTATGTGCCGTTTGTGCATGTGTTCTAATCCTGTGAAATAAATCAACATGCATGTATTTAAATGTAAATACTATAACTATAAAATGTAGCTTATACTATAAAAATACTGTACACTATAAGCTCAGACAACTGCTCTAAACTGTATGCAATATATAATTTACGCAATATGTACTTTGAAAAATTGATTAGAAACAGTTAACATGCATAAAATTATTATTGGTCGTTGTCCAAATTTCAAGATAATATATTTATTTATTTATTGTACACCAACATAATCAGCATTAGACCAATCAAAGAACAATATTGTAATAAGATAATTTCTTAATGCAATTTATCGAGTAACAGATTTTATAAAATACAATAAAAAATAAATATAAAATTTTAAATAATGTAACCTAATAATATGTAGATTATACCGAAACCAGGTGTACAAGAGCTGTGTGTACAAAATTTGACGAATTAATGTATCAGCAGCTTTTGCGTTAAAGAAATATACAATAAACAAACGGGCGTTTCATATTTATATAATAGTAGAGAAAGAGATGTATTGATATTTACACATGTAGATTAATAAACATGTTTTTTTTTTCATTATAAAAGAGTAAGAAACGAGCATGCAGGCCACCTGATGTTAAGTGGTCACTGCACCCCATTGACAACCTCGTCCAATCTCAAATAGAACAGAAGTTTTATTTAAGGACGGACGTGGATGCGTTCCTGCTCTTGAGCACTAAGATGGTCGTCTCCAATAATGTGTAGACCAGATTTTCATAAGACGATTTGCAAATATTAAAATTTATTACTGAATAATTTTTAGTTAGAACTCCGAACGAATATTGGTAGAACAAACACGCAATATATCAAAATGAGTGTTTAATTACAAACTCAGACATCCTATTCGTTATCAGAATCATTAATATTACATAAAAAATAAACCCACAAAATATCCGAGATTTTATTATAGTCAAAATGCAGGCTACTAATTCTGGTCTCCTGTAAGTTTTAATATAACCTGACAAATTTAAACTGCTCAAATTTGGCACATTTATTTTCGTTAAGTTTCATGTTTCGATTGCCACAACGCTTTTATAAAATTTCCTAAATATAGGTGTTACAAGACCCAAATATAACCGTTTTTCATGTTTTTATTATACTGTTAGTCTCTTTTATAGGCAAAGAAATTTAACCGAAGTCAAAAATACGCAGGTTTTTTTATTATTTAGAAGTAGCAAATGAGAATGCAGTCCACATGACGGTAAGTCGTCACTGCCGTTAATATACATTTGTAAGCAATGGGATATAGAACACGTCCCACGAAAAGTCAAGACAAGATCATCACAGATCTCAGGAGCAACAACGGAGTTGCTTATGAGATGAAGGTTGCATATGCAGTGTGCGGTGACCACTTGAAATGCTTTGGCCTGCATAGACGTATACAATTTTGACAAAAAAGTAAATAAACGAATGTTTCAAAGATATGAATTTATCGAAAATATGATGGAATTAAAATCATAGCCCGTATAAATAAATACGTCATACATATTTCATTCGTGTTCGTTTCTTATTTTAATGGCAACTACATAAAACATTTTTAGTACATAATAATATGAAACATAATACGTTAACATTCATCATAATACCTCGTACGTCGTATATAATTAACGTTTATCACCCACTAGCTTTAAAAACAGGGTGTTGTGTTACCAGTAAAAAATATGTTATACTTGCCATTCCCACACTACACAATTATACGACTTGTTTAATTGTGTTCACGTCTTGATAACCTTCAGTTACTGAGCTTGAAAAAAACTTTATCACAACTTAGGATCTACGCAGTCGGTCAGCATTTTGACCTCAAGGAAACAGCAAAATTGCAGTTTACATGTGGTTTTTCTGAATTTCACACAACTGCATCGAGACTGATATTGTGCAACCTATACACACTAGGACTGCGTTAGTTAAAATGCAGACCAATTAAGCGTGTAGTTATTTATCAGAATTAGACGCCTTGTGTCCTTAAAATGTACTTTCTCAAAATGTCGTTTATGTCGTTTTTTGGCTGCACTGCAAACGGACCGGCGTGTCAGTGCACATTATCGATACACTTACGTGAACTGCAACAAAACTACATCTAAACCGCAAATTTGTACTTATCTTGTAGTCTAAATGCATACCGTCTGGGTATCCCTTATTCGGGGGTCTATAGCAGTCACAGAAATCTAAATAAAAAGGTTATAGAAATGGCAATCGACTGTGAAGTTGACGAACATGTGTTCTATCCTACATAATCAAAATTATTAAACTATTTATTATCCAAATGAAATATTTTCCGTTTATAAAAAATAGCGTTAATCCGCGGCTTCGGGCACGAAATATTACTTATATACCTTAAGTGCCTGCTACAAACTGCGTTCAAGAACCGACTACTTTAACTGTAATTATTTTTGTTACTGCTCAGTTTATATATTACATATATAAGCACTCCTTGGAATAAACTTTACACAACTACATTAAATCAGTAATTTCTGCGTGATATAAAATAAACCAACAGCCGTAGCCGTTTCGCTTCAATATGTGTGTATGGATAAGGACATAGCATAAACATTTTTCCTTAAATTTAACTTGGGTTTCATGATTCTAAAGACATTTTGTGGGATTTTTATTATATGTATTGGTAGTTGGAATACTGCGATACACTTACTGGTAGTAAAATAAAATAGATAGGGCATCTATACTTTAATATTCATATTTCTGTGAGAGCCAATGTTATTTTTATAGCTTAGAAGTAATGTTGTACATTTTACTATATAACGAGTACTCACGCTTTACTATTAACGCTTTTTATTGCCGATATTTCGAACCAGTTCCATGGCTCGTGGTCACGGCTGCGGTGGCGCAGTCTAGCACTTTAAAAAGAGTTAATCGTGAGTACTCGTAATGTAGTATAAAATGTTCCGCGATGATATTAATATAACATTATGTATTAAATTATTTCATACAGACTAGGTTCAAAATAAAATATTCTAAATATACTAAATGTAATTTCTACAGAATACTTCAATCAACTTAACGAAACCACTTACACGACCATCATTTCCTTAAATGAAATTACTATTATGTTAACCATATTCCGATGACACGCAAAAGGTGGCACTATATTTTATTTTATTATTCACATTATAATGACAACGGGGTCATAAAAGGAAATATTACATTATACTTAATCAAAATGACGTGAATGTAAACACATAGTGAATACGTTTTTATTGCTGTTGGTATCCCTAACGTACATTTCATAATACTGGTTGTAAGCTTTACGCAGCCAGTGACAAAAGGGCTGGTTCATATTTCGCGCGGAGAATTGCAATTGCTATTCAGCGCGAGAATGCAGCTAGTGTTCTTGGAATCATGCCGCATGGGAACGGTCCTCCTTTAGATTGTTTAGGTTAGGCTTTTATTATAATTAGTTTTAAGATTTTCATCATTGTAAATATATTATATATTTAATGCTGGTTGATATATATTTATTTAATTACTTGACACATTCTTCTATTGTTCACTCTTCAATATGCCAAAAATGTAAAAAAGTACAATCAATTAAATTATAGACGAAATCTCATTTTGCCCATAATCAAACCAAATATACAGTCCGCAACATCCCCATTTCTCAGTTGCTAATTCGTAATTCATACTAAATGCAAGTGTAATTTCGTTCACGTTCATAAAATGACTGCAAATCAAATATTTTACCATCGTCAAAGTTATTTTTATTTTATTTCAACAAGGTAGGATAATTATAAGGTATAACTTTAAAGGTGGGAGAACTATTGTTCGACCGGGGAGGGGACCGACCATAATCCGCCATAAAACATTTTTTTTATTTCGGTTGAAGAGGTGTGGTTGCCGGCTACACTTTGAAGCGAGGCGACCATCTAAGACATCAGGAGTAGCAACACATGTAGCACATAACAACACATTCGAGCTCAGGATAGTGGTCGTGTTTGTGGTTGTACGTGGATGTCTATGAGATACGACTACTTAACATCAGGTTACTTACTCGTTTGCTACTTTACTCACAAAAAAAAAATATCAGCGTATTAAAATTTCTACAACATCGAGTTATTACTTTTACATAACTTCTAGATCAACGAAAGTATTTAAATTCAAATTAAAATATTTTATTTCATTATAAGGTATTTACATACACTTAATGAACGTCAAGGGTA
>DWON01003038.1:0-18960 GCA_018251015.1 Phocides pigmalion okeechobee
ATGGTCGCTTCGCTTCAAAGTGTAGCCGGCATCCGCACCTCTCCAACCGAAACACAAGTAATGCTTTACGGCGGATTGTGAGGGCGGATGTATAAGTATAAATCAAAATGGAAATAGATGTACGTGTCCATCCTTTTGTACAAATAGATTGAAATGAGTCAAAAGTGCGAGTATATCTGGTTTTTATATAGTTTTTAAGTAACCAATATAATTTTGGTCTAATACAATGTACGTAATACAATGTTTTGAAAGGCGTGATAATGAGGAGTTCGGTTGAGCATCACCTTAAATTTTTCTATTGTTTAAGACACTGAAATATCGAAGGGCCGTTGACAATAACTTTTACAACTTTCGCAAGTAATCTTAATACAAATAAAATTTAAATGTTTAAAGGAGTTAAAGCCTTCGTAGTTCGACTGCGATGATATCTCTGTCATGTGTATGTGTCGACGACAGCAGTGTATTTCAATCTAAATACCTATGTTCGTCGAAAAGATGTTTTAGTGTAACAACATTAACAATACACTTCATATTACTATTATTGTCAATCTCTTCCTATGTTTTTACGGAATCATTAATTTTCGATCTCCTGAACTTATAATATTTTAAAACTAGTCGATACCCAATACTTTGTCAGCGTTGCTTATATTAACACCACACCGCAACACCTACTTCCCCGCGGCAATAAAATGTTATTGTGAGTAAATCGTTGAACGCGTCATGCTTGTAAAAATCGTAGTTTCTTAAAACTATTAACTTCATTTGAAATTAACCTGTCGCGATGTTTTAGTTACACAACAAGTGCGTAAGAAGTAAAACAAAAGTATTCCACGTCTATTCAGTATTTTTTGCGTAATGCACACAAAGCAGCAGATGTCTACCATTTTATTTAAATACGTATTTTATCGATATATATCTAATATTAATTAAGCAGATATTAAATTGAGCCTGTAATTTACCAGGACGTTATATAATTTATTAAAATGTATTCGTGTACCATTCATGTATGTATGCTTCAGTATTTGTTGAACTCTTTTTATCAATGATCTTTCAATTTGAATACTAAAGTGAGTAATTAGCTTATTATCAACATGAATTAATAAATTACTTCAGATTAAACTTCTTTTGTGCAATGGAATATGTGATCAATGATTGTATATTGCGGCGCAATTATTGATTGAAAAGCTTTTGACTGTGGATAACGAGCGTAAAGTTTTACGATGGTGTGATGATATTTTAAATTATCATTCTCATGGAATTGAATTTTGTACACTTATTTTTACTGCACAGTGTTAAAACATGAGCTGTTCTTTGTATTTTTTTTTGGGATCGCTATGAAAGGGACTGGTTTTAAAACGGCCTAAGTGAGTTTTTAATAATCGTTACCAAAACTGGCAATGTTTTAGCGATCTGTGTGATATTAAAAACGCGGTAGCCTATTAGGACACAATTAGGTGGTACCTTGATCTACATTTTCATTATTATTAAGTAATAATAATACGAGTATAGTAGTCGTCGGTGACTACAAGATCAAAAAAACCGAAATTAATTGTTATTGAAAGAATTTATACTAAATAGGATACTAAATGTGGAGTAAAGAATAATGATTTTAATTGACAAGACGACAGGGAGCAATTATGACGGCAAAAGATAACGTCATGCTATTTGCCATCACTACATAAGTCAGTCTTACTACCCAAGGCATGTGAGTAGATGTATTATATCAAAAGACTATGAAACTCGACTAGCTCCAAAAATGGTCTTGGAAAGGATGGAAACAAGAAGTTTTGTGGATAACAATTCCTCAGTTGAATACTTGTAACGCCTTACAAAAGGTAGACGATGGCAAACGCTGAAACCGCAAAAACTTTAACATAGATGTTGTATATACATTTTTACATATGTCGCGTTACAGCTTTCGACGAAGTTTGTGGTTTTAATCCGGTATACATTTCTCTGCGGCTTTAAGGTTTTTCCGTTACATTTTCAGTGGAAAAACGCGTCGGATAAAATAAGCCTGAAAATTTAGGATATGAGTTCTACTGAACGACTTGGATTCCTGCAAACAAGTAATAAGTATGCACTATTTTGTTATTTTGTTTATTACTTATTTATGGGTAGAAAATCTCTTACTTACATCAGGTTCGTATTAGTGTCATATTTCTTTTTTATATAAAATTTTGCTGTGTTTAAACTTACTTAAAGGTGGGAGAACTATACTTCGACCGGGGAGGTACCACCACCATCCTCATAATCCGTGGTAAGGCATTAATTGTGTTTCTGTCGGAGGGGTGCGGTTATCGGTTAAACTTTGAAGCGAGGCGACCATCTAAGTCCTCAAGAGTAGCAACGCATCTAGGATTGAGCTCAGATGCGATTTCAGTCGTGTTTGTGGTTGTACGTGGATGTTTATGGGCTGCGACTACTTAACACCAGGTGGTTTGCACGCTCGTTTGCTTCTCTTCTCATATAAAAAATAGAACCCTAGCTTAGTACTCCTGAAATAGAACTTCTGGATCGAAGTTCTATTGGACGTGGTTGTCCATGGGCTGCAGTGGCCACTTAACATCAGGTGGCCTGCATGCCCGTTTCTTACTCCTTCAAAATAAAAATAAAATGTATGAACTAGCTAATACTTTAGACTTTGTCTCCTTGATTATCGTATTAACACCACACCGTTTTGACATACGTCGTGATATCCTTACTAAACAAGTGTTACTTGGTGAATGATAAAATTCGAATGTATTAAAATATAAATATATCAATGCTTATTTCTTAGTAACTTGTATTTGATCAATGTATTGGACCAATTAGGTACGATTCGAAAGGACTATATTATTCTGCTTTAAACTTTTAATTTTAAGGATTTAGTTTAGTAGGTACAGTTTCGGTGTTACAGAAAACAAGATTGTGCGCTCATCGTGTGTTTGAAATTGAGAAACACAGAAACTCAAGAGAGCTTAAAGTATTAGCGAGAGCAAAGATGAAGAATTACTTGAGGTACAATGAACTACTTCGCATTGCGAAGTTGTGAATAATTATATAAGTAGCGTAGGTTGAATTGCGCCTTTCACGAAACAACTTAAGGTTTATTATTAAAAAAAACATTTGTTACTCCTTAGAATTGTAGTAGTGACAAGCGACTTTCTTTATACTTAAATCGGTCATTACTTGACCGAATAAATATAAAAAAATGCATTGAATATACATTGACAATACATAACAATGAGTCATGATATATAGCCTATAACAAGACTAGAGGTATATAGGCACTCTGTGTACAAAAATTGAGGTGCATAAAAATATAATTATCGCCTATAAGAAACACAAACAATAAATAAAACGAACACAGTTTCTTTTTTACGTAATATAAAGGATAAGTATATAAAACGATATCAGAGTTGAAGAAAACAGAAATTTCTTCACAAATTGAACGAAGTGGTAAAAGAGTCTACAAAATGCAGTTCGAGTCCGTACTTCGTACTCTTATGTAGGTACCTTTTGGAGTATCGAACGGGCAAGTGCCTTGAATGAAGTTACAATAACGTCCATTCGGGACGTTGCAAGTTTACTAATTTAGTTTTAGAATGTCGAATAAATCGAATTAGATAAGATTATTGCCAATTATTATTGATAATTAACTTATTTTATAGCTATACATGCAACTTATTATGATCTGGTCTTATACGATAAAATATTACACTTCGTATACTTACCTAATCGTAGAGTTACATATCCTTATGGTTTAGGAAATGGATTTTGAATGTATGTAATGAAAACACGAAATTTAAATCAACAAAAATCCTTGGGACATTAACTATAAAACTTAGGTAGGTACAATTATAACATCTCTGTTCTTTTTTTACGATTCGTATGTTCTGGTTTTTGGGGTACATTCTTTAATCGGAATATAGAATTTTCGAACTTCACAACTACATCACTGTGTTTGAAATAAATCGGCATTGTTACTGCTTTGAAATGTCTCATACTCTATATAGTACTAATACAATTAACACGATATTTGTTCATCACTATTATTATTATTGAAATTTTATAAAAAATAATAGTAGAAAATATGCATATTAACATGTAGGCGTAATTGTATTCGTACGTGCAAATGATACTGGGGAGGACGATCGTTCAACGCTACACCAAATTTTAAACGCAAAGGAATTCCGGGTTTTTTTGAAATGTTATCATTACCGCATCACTAAATTATCCTCTTAATTCTCAGGTGTAAGATCATCTACGATGGTCTCTGGATTGGATTCTTGATCTACGCAAAGTTGATTAGATATATACGTATTTACAATTACCATTTACAATTAGACTGCTTGCTTTGTATGCTTATTCAAAAAAGAACTTTCTTATAAATCGTTTGCGTACAGCATAAATGGAGCATATTTAGTTTTATGTAACAAGAAAGGTGCTGATCGTCATTACTCGAATAGCTGGTTTGATTCGACCCAAAGCTTACAATTGACTCGCAACGGAAATTTGATGGTTACGGCGACACTATCAGGGTGTTAGGCTTCTCGTTTTCCGCTTAAATTCTAATTTACGTAATCGTTCAGACCGCTACGTTTTACTGTTGATCTGAAACCTTATTCACTAGCCTTGTTTTCATCTCAAAATGTTATCCGAATAATAATTGTAACAATTCATGACAATTTCTTTATGGTATGAAATATATAGTAATAATTTACTGCAAAAAAAATTAAAGCAGTTTTACAATAGCCATTATTCAATTTTTTTACTCATTGTACCTTGCAACATTTCATTTCAAGAACATTTTATTCCTGCGAATAACTTCAAAGCGTTGTAATTGTGTTTTATAAAAGTTTATTTTTTCTTTTTTAAAACTAACTTGCTTTTTAAAAACCAAATTGTTTGATGTACTGAAATAGATTTCACAGTTTTCAAATTTAATGAACTTGTTTTAAATAAAATGATATTGTTATTTAGTTAATAGTATATAAATAGGTTATATATATAGGTATATATATATATTTTATCGCATTACTTTTTCCTATCCTCATAGCGCATGCTTTGAAATATATACCGTTATACTTAATGACAACTTAATAATATTGTTATTCTTATGAAATGTATTCTTCCACTTATTAATGTTAAACATGCAAGTACGTCTACGCAGCTTAATGGTAAATATTTCAGTGAATTGATTATACTTTCGAGAGCGTCAACATCGTTTTATTTGATTCCATTCATTAATCACCGCAGCTGTTCTAAAATTAGTCCATATAAAGTATGGTCGTGTTTAAGTGGTTAATGATTGCGTGGAATAATACAGGGTGCTTCATCTGTACGATTTGTCAATGCAAACATCATTTGCCGGTGCTATTAGCGTGACGATGTAATGTCGGCAACAAAAATATGTGATCCAAATATATATTAAAACTCGACATAGCAATTACTCATAAATCGACCGATTGTCGTACCAATCGTACTGTCTGATGTTGATAGAACTTATTTTTAATATCGATGTTCAAAATATACAAGCTTTGTACTATTTTTGGCGTTACAAATAAGATATTATAATTTTTATAACAAATATCTGAAATGCGATTTACAATTACATAATATATCAGTTTTCTGCTCTTATACGTGATGAAAGAATACATACATGTAAAATATGTTTTGTAAATTTTTGGTTGAGTATTTTTATTACTAAATCTAAAAATGCTCATTATTTGTTAAATAAATAAAATTGGTGTCTCCAAAATTTTGATTTAAAGTTTAGTTAAAATAAATTTATCGTTTGATTATGTACTAACTTTTATTACAATACATAATATTTAAAACTATTCTTTTAAACAATACACAAAATACCTACATAAAATACCTTAAGCCTTAAGCCTAATTATAAAAATTTTACAAATTAAAATTTGTGGCATAGCGCCCAGAACGCTGGCAGCATTCCCTCGTTGTATGGCCAGACTGATTCGTCTACTTATTTTTTTCTTGCCTTTAACTTTATATTTGAATCGTAAGTACATAGAAATGAAAAATTGAAAGAGTTTTGAAGATCTTAGTTTTGATTAATCTTTTCTTTTAAGTTTATAGCACTAATAAATGTTAAATCTCAGTGCGTTAACATAATTTCGGCGCCGACTGTAAAATGTTTGAATTTATGAAAGGCCTCGTTACGAACCAAGCGATTTATGTGTTGGTTTAAGTCTCGAGTGTACTTATTTTTCAGATAACCCTAATATAAAAGATCAACATAATTTATCAACCAACATTAAATATACCGCTTTTAGTATTCTGTAGGCAAGTAGCTAAAAACCAATCCCTATAATTTCGATATGTTTCTGTCTGGATATACATACGAGTAGGTCAAAGTTATTTTTCTTGGAAAATTATTACATAAACTCGGTTTGGAATACATGTGTTTGGTAAACCATTATAAAATGTGTATTTTAATAATGAAAAACAAATGAATTAGGTGATATATAGAGTATATGTGTAACTTAGGGGAGAAAAAAATCCTCAGTGTCAAAGAAAGGTACGACGTTCCGACACACGTAACTTCCATAAAGCTGGGTAAGTAGGCTTTCGACCCCTGAACCCACGAGATAGAACCAGTATCTTACCACTAGGCTGTCACTGCTATCTATAACACCACAGCAAAATATGTACATGTGATAGTTAGCGAACCAATATTACACAAATATTTACATGTGATATTTACCGAGTCAATATTTCTTCGTAGCCAGCTGGATTGATGTACACTACCCTCTAGTGTTACACAGACTATGCACATGAGAAAGGAAGCCAACAGGAGCGCAGGACAATTATTACTCTATAGTTAAATCCTGATAGGTCTGTGTAACTATATACCTGGAGTTGAGCGCTTCAGGCAATTGATTAAATACGACTGTCTAGGCAAACCCCCTTCATGATTCCTGTGTCTTGGTTTCCTTACTACTAAACCATCTTAACTTTTTAACATTAAATTCGCTATGCTTCAGCATTCCTTCTAGGATAATAAGTCTCCTGATAATAATAATAATACATATTTATAATAATAATAGTTAGTCATAATTATATTAATTAAAGGGAGACTTATTTTGATCGAAATAATTAAGAAACATTGCGAATTCAATTTTAAGACAGATAAGATGGTTGAGTTTATTTTCAGTCTTCTCATAGATAGATTTCCGGACCGACAGTAAATATAGAAAAATGTAACTGACAATTTACTAATATAGAAAAAGAAATGAGTTTAATTTTTTATTTTTTTTTTATTATTTTCTATAAACTCTGGTATATTTTAGAAATGAAAAATTGGACGCTTTTTTGCAGATATTAATATGGAATGATATGTTTTCATATTCTGCATTACTGCGCTAGCTACCCTTTAGCAGTTAAGAGATTTCAACATTATTTTATTAAAACAGACAGATAAATTATTTATTAAATCTATCAAGACAAAACAAGTGATCATTTTAAATTTACTTAAGGCCTTTTCTTTTCAACACTGAAAAGACAATTGTGTGAAACAAAGAGGCACTTTAAATCTTTTGTTATGTTAAACGGTAAAGTCGGCAAAGGAAATATAAAATGTATTTCTAATGTGATATGAATATTGTGGAATCTACAGAGCTTTTCAATTTAGAAAGCGACGTGCTTTGTGCAGTAGCTTATCAATAATCCTGATTTAAGACAAAACTTAGATCGTGAATTTCGAGGTATCCCGTGAGAATATTTAAGGTACCCGGAAGGAGTTTGTAATCCTGAATTACGTTTGTAGCGTTCAGAAATGTAATATTTTATTAACGCGTATCGATAAACCCACTTTACATTCGGGGCTTATTTTACCCCGTACACCGCTATCGTGCCAATGTAATGAAACTTTCAAAAACGATATTTGAGATCTCATATCTATGGGATTGGCTTGTTGGACCGGTAACATTTGAAATGATCCCATAGATAAAACACTAAACTCTTTAAACTCGATAGCGACAAATGTTTTTCGTTGAAATACAAGCAAATACTTAACAAAGTTTAAAAACTAAACGCTACATTAATCAAGAACGTATAAAATGAGTTAAATTATACATAAGTATTCAGAACAGAAATTTAAATTTGTCTGTTTGATATGTATATTTGGACGAGGCAACTCGAAACTATCTGCTGGGCATACGTATAAGTATAATGCGCTACTCGTATATGATGTAGAAGATACCTCATCTTCTCTTGGGCAAAGGATTTTTAGGTCTCAAGGTGTTTGCCTGGAAATTCATTTAGAGTGGCAAATATAAATTATAATTTCACGCAACTAAACATGGATCGGGATCAGGACAACCAGTATAATCCATATACGGGATTGTAATGTCGTACTCATAGGCATGGAAGTTCTTTTAAAATAAGAAGGGTTAGGTTCCTCACTGTGTTTTTTTTTAATTGTAGCCCTCACACGGAACTCACAAATATTTGGAGAGTTCTCAAGAATGTAAGTTTTTTCACAATATTCATTTTACCATTAAAGCACGTAACAGTTAAATTAAAATATTGAGGTACCACGGATTCGAATTACAATACCTCTGTGTGAAAGACTGGAATGTAACAACCAGGTTATTATCGCATTGCACTTGGAAACCTATTAACCTGAAAATATGTATGAAAATTTAGTAATATTCCAACCAAAGTTTGCTAAAGCCTCGGGATTATAACGGCTCTTGAGAAATGTGCTTTTGAGAACATGTTCCTCCTGTATCTCCCTTGTACTTTATGAAGAAAACATTTCATCAGTTGCGAAGTGAATGTGACTTAAATTAAAAAATATATTAATTTTTGACTTACAAGAAAAATACAGATGTATTATATGAATAAAAGTGTATAAAATTAAATATTATAATCGTCGTAGAAGATACATGAAAGTTGACAGAAAACTTAATTTCTTGTATTTTCTTTAAATTCAAAATATTTTAATATTTTTCTTTGTATGTGAGAAGAATAGCGAAATGCAAGCCACCTGATTTTAAATAATCCCTACAGCCCATGGATATCCAAATACAACAAACAATAGGACTGAAGTTCTATTTGAGCTATCGACCATATTTCAACAACCGGAACGCAAGAGTGAGATATGTAAACAATATTTATTTTTTTAGTTTATTAATTTATTCAATAATTACATGTTATGATAATTTTTTGTTTTGGAAAAAAAAGTACAAAAAAAGAACTAATAATAAAAAATATAACTAAAAATATACATTAATGTTCTATCGATATTTAGTTATTATTCTACAAATAACTCAATCTCCAAAAGTCATTTTGAAACAGCTAAAGAGATATTTTTATAATATTTAACACAGTACCAAAGTAAAATAGTGAGACATTCATTTTATATTTCTTCACCCGTAGCAGAAGCGTGCAGTCAATCCATACCGCATGTTTCTAAACAAATTGACTGTATCTGGCACAGCTGGCTTGCGGTTATCGGTTCTTATAGACCGACATATCACATACACTTGAGAATGCATCTCATGACTTTGTTTAGTGGCTATGTAGATTGCACATATTTCCCGTAGCAACAGCTATAACAGTAGTGTATTGGAGTAATAAAACATCTGTTTTGAAGTTACATTCGGCCACATAATTATAAATAAACAAGCTTTTATGTTGGGATTAGTTAATTATTGTTAATGTTTATTTATCTATGCCCAGTGAATTATATAATATTTGTTATTGTACACAATACATATTCGGCGGTGTTAACTCTATTACAT
Source organism: Phocides pigmalion okeechobee (assembly GCA_018251015.1). NCBI lineage: Eukaryota > Metazoa > Arthropoda > Insecta > Lepidoptera > Hesperiidae > Phocides > Phocides pigmalion. The sequence goes on from DWON01003038.1 coordinate 9,756, forward strand.
TCTAGCTGTTGTCATCAATTATCTCTGTGTATGTTTGATACGCGTAAATTCATATTATAACGATACAAAATATAGCCTATTGCCAATTTATGAAAAAAAGAAACTATTAATCTATCAATTTTGATTTAAATCTGTTAATACATTAAAAAACTAAAATTACACATTTTTATTTTGAAATAAAAATAAATTAGAAGAATACAAGAGAAACAAATGCAAATTATCCTCGCAACCACCTTCGTACTAATGATAATCCTACCCTAACAATGCAGCCAATTACCACGTTCTTTTACTGCAAAGGTTTTTTATTCTCGATTCAAGAATAGCCCGTGCTTGTTCCAAGGTGTTGTTCGGTACTTAATTTTATTTGAGATAAGCCGAGCTTTCCGCTTAGCTGGACACGTAATTAAGTGGATTCCCTTACATTTCCTACTCTAGAATTAATTTTGATTTGCTGAGCATTTTATTAGAGCGGTTTATTTATGCGCTCGTGCACTGGATTTACTATTACGTATGACACTTTATTTTTAAACGTGTTAAATTCCCGCTCCGTACTAATTTAAACACGCAAAGCCGCTCGTGTGAAACATATCTCCTGGGTCAGATGTTACATTGCTGAAATAATCTCTGTACGGTGTTATTTAATCATTCGCGACACGTGAAAATATGTACACCTGACACATTTCATACTATAAAGTGTCGTTAGTTTTGGCCTCGTTTGGATTATATGATGAATGCATGGGATAGATGAACCTCTCAAAATATAATTAATTTTGCTTTTTATAAAATGGAAATACAGAATGACTTTATAGTCATGCTGTTCATGATTATCTGTAAGCAATTTCATGTGGAATTAGAATCGCACTGAATTAGGTTATAGTTGTATAATTACTCATAAAGACTAAGATAAGTAAGTCGGCAACCACACTTATCCTACGAAACGCAAGAAACTGTATACATCAGAAATAGGTGGAACCAAACGAACAGTTCTCGGCTCTGACAGAATCGATTCCACGAGATTGAAAATTATATAGAAATGGCTTTTTCCCAATTACGAAAGACCCTAGGCTGAACTATTGGATTTTACTTAAGTGAAATGGCATCCGCAATGCAGCTCTACAATGTTCATGAATAGATATTGCTAACGAGTGCTTTGTAGTTAATTTACGCGGAAGCATTCGCAAAAGACGTTATGAATAAAATTGTATAAGCTACTAGTAAATTATGCCTCTCTACGCTTTAGCAATAAGGCCTCATTATTATTCTACTGAAGTTTACGTTTAACATTTTCATGTAGGTATATATTTTAGCAAAATGTGTGAAAATATATTTTGACAAATTTGCAGATTTTAATGTACATTTCTATTAATCTAAGCTTGGCTAACCTTACCTACGTTTGGTTCGGCCAAGGTCAAAAATTTAACTAGGTCAAAATTTCGCCTTCATTCATTGCTCTTTATCACATAGCTAGGATTATGTTTACTGTTTTTCACAAAGCCAAGCAACTTGCACGTGGCGCCTGCGAAAACTTGCAGCATTTTCCCAACGAATAGGTACTGGGTCTGCGTAAATTGTTTTAGTAATTATCACGTTTTTCCATTGTGCATAATAATTATGCTTTGGAATAAATTTTCCGTCCGTATTTTTCGTGGTGAGAATTTCAGATTTTTGTTCATGTTAAAAGAATAGTATAGAGTGTGCAAGTATAGAATTTTACACTATCATATAAGGAAACATATGTCGACTTACGCATTTTTGGATTTTTATAATACATGTTTATTCATTTAAAATAATAAAAATAAAATATAAACGATCCCGACGGCTTAACTATAACTATTCACTTTGGTACGAAATCAAGCCGTGAAATTACTCGAGCCCAAGACTTTACAGCCAATAAAAGGCGCTTCGCAAAGCCATTGGTAAGACAAAACACTGGGAGTAGTATTCGAAATGCGCCGAGAGGGAATTTATTAAGCTTTATTCAATGGGACACTCAATTTTCTTTTAATCATTAACTAAGTAGTTCAGTTATCATAAATATTAAAAAGAAAAAGCAGATTTCTTCATGTTGTTTCTCATAAAAGCTTGTTACACCCTCTTTCCCCTTCAAAATAGCATACAGTGTATTTTTCGGGTAGCATCTCGTCAAAAGTTATTTAAATGTCTCAATGAGTAGTCATATTATTTATTAATAAGATGTTTTCTTAACGCTTTCCCTGCGGCTACAACATTGCTGTGTAATTATGGGCGCGACGCGTTTGCGGCTCCTACACGCCTGTGTTGTATGAACAAATTTGTATGGATTACGGGGGAACAAAAGTGCTGTTTTTACGTCGGCACTACAAGATTGGGGGCGGACATTACTTCTGTGTATTGTATATGTGTAGATGATACACAGATGCTAAAAATACAATATTCCAGTAATTTGTCGGCGTATATTCAGTCTAATCAAATAAACTCCAGCTTAGGGCCGCTTCCCGCAATACTGACCCGATCATGTATATTCGCGCCGCAATCAAAGTGTTAAATTACAGACGAATACTTCAATTTTGTATAATTTTATAGATATCAACTATAGTACGGAAAAGACAGAAAATTATTCACAAATTCATATCGCATATCAATGGATGAAACTTGCTGCCAATAGAGGGTTTTAGCTTTCAAAGTACATGTGCATCTCTGGCCAATATTGGCACAGACTAGTAAAACCCAAAATTTCATGGTGAGTATGCGTCGAAAGAATCAAAGGCCAAAAGATTCCACATTCTAATTAGGACTGTCAAGCACATAACAAAGTCTTGAAATCTTACATGATTCGGCTGTGTCAGTACCAATCACATACTTAGTTCGACACACACGAGGCGTTTCAGTGCCCTCATAGATGGTAACGCACCTGCGGCTGGCCTTAGGTTTACCTCAATCCTATATTCGTACTATTAACGTTTTTAGTGAGTTATATATTATTCCGTATTGTACAATAAAATTAAAGTTAATACTTTAACAATATGTGATAAAAAAAAATTGTAACTTTTATGCTACATCTAAATTGACATTTTATAGAGCTCTAGTAGGTCTATCAATATTTATTATTATTTTCTTTACATATATACCTATAAAAGTACTATATGCACAAGCATATACTATACTTTTAAATAGATAGGAAATCAATTGGCGAATTCGCACCGCAAAACTATATAGCATGTAGAAGCATTTAGCTTTCAAAGCGAATACGGCCAACTATGTGGTAGATAAAGTATTTATATTTACTATCTACCAACTAGTGAACACGGCTATAGATAAGAGATATGTCTTAATAAAATATGGATGGTAAATAGAAAGAAAGATTGTTTGTTGCTTTTTTAAAGTTTAAATTAATTAGGTTATATTGCTACTACTTTAAGAAATGTGTTTCATCAATGATATTCTCTATTTTAACGATTTACAAAAAATATATATTAATAAGTAAAGAAAATTAGCCATGAACTGAAAGTTAACATCTAGTTTTATTTGTAAAACTATACGTCGATATGCGTATTTAACATAAAAAGAAACTATATAAAACAGTAGCATTTAAGCCGCAACTGGATTCGAGCACAAAACTTTAGAGCCTATAAAAGCTTGAACCTCGTGCGTCGTTTCAATAAAACAATTGCGTATTGTAGACACGTTGACGACGTAAATCTCGACAGTTTGTAGTCTATTTCAGGTTTTGAAATTTTAAAATGCCAGGTTTATCTATCACAATGAAAAATGTCAGATCATAGTCGAATCGTAGACATTACATACCTTTGAGATTATAACTGAAAACTGTCTGGCATACAGGTTTCTTCTCGATATATTTCTTCACTAAAGTGAATGACAATTAAATTATAATACAAATGTAACTTTAAAAAAAGAGAGATGCGTATCCGCATTCGAATCTTGGAGTTTTTTTTTTTATTGCGAAAGAGTAAGAAACGGGCATGCAGGCCGCCTGATGTTAAGGGGTCACTGCAGTCCATGGACAACCACGTCCAATCTCAAACAGAACTGAAGTTCTATTTAAGGATAGACGCGGACGCGTTCTTACTCTTGAGGACTAAGATGGTCGCCTCCAATAATGTGTATCCGGCAAGCACACCTCCCCAACCGAAACACAATGCATGAAGAACATGTTGCTTTACGGCGGGTTATGAGGGAGGCAGTGGTACCGCCCCGGGTGAGCTCTAACGGCTCTACCACCTTTCTACAATTTGTAAACGTTGGCAATAAATACTTAATCCATTCGAAACGATTGCAAGTAATATGTAAATTTATGAAAATGGCGCCGCTTAAGCCAATGAAAAGGTCTTTGCGACGTCATGCACTCTCTGCTTGTTTGTAAAATGGGTTGTATTTGACTAAAATACATACCAACTATTAGACTTAAATACATACCAACCGCGTGTTTATGGTAATTTTATGATATGGTAACGACAAAGTAACTATGTTTTAAAAATAAATCTCAATCAAAGAGAAAAAAATACATTTTTCTTTAACACATAATGTATTATGATATAATATTTAGCTTAAGTAATCCTTACCAGATTGTTACCTAATTATTACCTTGCCTGAGGCTTTGCATTATAAGTTATAGCGCTTTTTATAAGCACTACAACAATACGTAATTAAAAAGGTATTGCTTAGAAAGACGGTTATCTTAAGTATAATTTTGTCTATACTCACTTCAAAGATAATCGCGTGATAATAACAACAAGATCCGATTAATTGGCACTCTTCTCAGCATCACATTTAGCTTTAGTTAAAAATTGATTACAGTTTTCAGTAACCTTTTTTATGAGGTTATTGAGGTTATCTAGAACTGATTTAAAAAGAGTGCCGAGAGTTTTTCCGCCGGCTTTCTCCCGGTCAACCTTAGCCAACAGAGCGCTCAAAGCCGATGTACTGATTTTACATTGTACCCTTGACTCATTAAGCGTATGTAAATACGTTAAAAAGACATAAAATATTTGAATTTTATTAAAATTATAAAGGAAGATTAACATTTCTACTTAAAAGTTGTCTGTAGTGATCGAACGTCATCAAAAACAACGCCATGCGTGACTTTATTTCGATTTTGTGCCAAGAAACCAGGTCTATCACGTAGAGAACTCCTTATTGTGATGTTCCTACTATGGAGTGTGTGTGAGATGTTCCCGACAATTTATCCAATTCTGGAAGCTGGACGTTCCAGTGAAGTTGTGAGTAGTTTCTATTTGTCAGTTGTAAACTTGGTGCAACCTAAGTTACATGGAACTTTAAAATATTTAGACCCAACGCGTTTACGAAAGGTCCTTCGAAAGCTCGCACACTGTGTATACAATTTGAGATACACAAAAGCATGAACATATCAAAATATTTAGATGCAGCCCGATTTCAAAATCTCATTTAAATACCTAAAAAACTCTGTGTATACATTTTGTGATATAGTGGGCAGCAGTTTTCGCGTTAAAGAAACACAACAAATAAACAAAATTACAAAATTTCTCTTTTATGTGTGTGTGTGTAACGACAAAGACATGTTACACATCTTTATTAATATGACACAATTGTAAGCATATTCGATATTTAAAATGTATTTCCTATAGTGTTTTAGATTTTAACATAGACTCTTGATATGTTACCGATATTGCAAATTGTAAATTGGCGTAATTGATATTCTTCGAATGGCGAAAGAAATTTTTTTTTTTAATTGTTAACTGTCTGTTTAATACTTTCCGTTAAAGGTATTAATTAACCTTATGCTAAAGTTACGAATCGTCATGTACATAATGTGGAAAAAGGATCTTCAAAAATCAGAGAAAGAGGTTTTGTACAACAATGAATTCTTAGAGGCTTCATGACGATTTATTATAAAAGCCTAACCTAAACAATTTAAAAAGGGTTTATATATAATATGAATGCGGCATGGTGCCAAGAACGCTGGGCATTATCGTGCTGTATAACGATCGCAATTTTTTGCACGAGATATTAACCGCTTATTTTGTCACCAACATCGTGATAAAAGGGCTATTTAACGTGATATACTATTATTTATAGTTTTGCCGTATTATTAGGAACACCTTTGCCCATTTTCTTAACAAAAAATAGCAAAAAAAAAATTTACGTCCTTATCCTTCCAATTTAATTAAACTTACTCAATAATTTATTATATATATCTAATACAATTTGAAACAAAAACAATACATTTACATCAATTTTCCATCAAATGAGCGAAATATTTAAAAGTAAATTATAAAGAGATTAAATATAAAAGTTAATTTGGTTTCATAAATACCAAATTAAGACTCTTTATCAACTCCCAAATGATTTATGATAAAATCATTCAACAGCTGTCTCCTTAAACGAAAAACAAAAGTATTTAAGGCAGGACGATAAAACTAAGCAGTACTTTAAGGAATTTTAATTTGGACAATCTTATAAGAAGATTAAACGGGCAAGGAAAGCTCTCGGCTAATTAAAAAGTCAAATTAAAAAAAGGAAACACAAATACTTCTGAGAAAAATAAAACTTTTTAGCTCCTTATTGTACAAAACACTTACAAGACGGAAGAAGTAATGTGTCTTATGAAAATAAACATGTATTCTTTAATATACAAAATGTTATATTAAGAAATTGGGTATCAGCTAATTCAAGACAATTATATTAAAATGTTACTTTTTTTATTGTGAAAGAGTAAGAAACGAGCATGCAGGCCACCTGATGTTAAGTGGTCACTGCAGCCCATCGACTACCACGTCCAATCTCAAATAGAACAGAAGTTCTATTTAAGGATGGACGCGGTTACGTTCCTACTCTTGAGGACTAACATGGTCGGCTCCAATAATGTGTATCCGGCAACCACACCTCCCCAACCGAAACACAATACATGAAAAACATGTTGCTTTACGGGTTATGAGGGTGGCGGTGGTGCCGCCCCGGGCGAGCTCTAACGGCTCTACCATCTTTAAATTTATAATTTTATGAAACCTTTTTATGCCTTTCAAAGGAATCCCTTCTGCAGAAAGCAAATCCGGGTTGTGTGGGATTTCAACCCACTAAAAAATTCTTAGTCCCCTTCAGCTCTCCTTTGTTCTTACCAGGATCTTAAAAGGAAAGAAACTTGCTTTCTGGCACGACGCCCCAATCGGGCGCATTTTGGGGGAACTTCCTGCGCTCCTCAGCACTGATCTATACCTGGGTGAGACCAGTCACATTGTTATTACTCCTGAGAACTGATATTATCAAGTCGTATGTAAATGTGCCGACAATAGCACCTTTCGACACGCAAGATTAACTTCATGGTGGATTATGAGGGTGACGGTGGTATTTCCCTAGTCGACTTATGGTGCCAACAATACGTCGTTCTATGTCATCATCATCGTCATTATCGGGGACGTCTCAGCCTCTTTGTCCGTACTGTGGTTGCGGGGCAGTGTTAAGGAAGAGCTTCCGGAAGGTTAGCGATTCGATGATGATAATGTTTAACTTACACCTTTCCTCCCCGTATAAGCGGGGACGGCGACCGGTCTGACGCCGCGGCCTTCGCTCTTCATCTCCGTGGAGGCAGCGACTGGTTCGAGGCACCTAAACCCTTTCCAATGAAAAGTTCAGGTGCCAAATCTCGGTAGGCGTCCTTCTGTTAGTCTCCTCTTACGACAGGCTGGAGATACCCTAGCGCTATTCTGGTCCCGCACTACAGAGACGACCGTCGTTCTATGTCGTTTGTTCAGATTATATAATGTCCTTGATAAAACTAACTATAAATATATTATAAATGCGTACATATGTATATTTGTATGTATATTCCGTGTTCAGGTGAACGGATTGTGTTTAACAGAAACATAGATACTGTGAAAGGCTGTGATGTGATCCTTTATAATTCATAAACAAACACCATACTCTATGCCTAATATAGCCAAAGGTGAGTCGAATATAGTGCTAGTAGTAATGGGTTTATTCCCAGTGGAGATGTCAGAAGCATTTGCAACGGTTGTCAAGTCGGGGTCTGTGTGTAACGGATCTTATTTCCTTGTGGGTTTAGGAGGAAAGCATACTTGCTACTGCAATTAGTATACATATGATGGTAAAGTAATATTCTCACGGAATTTATACATTTTGTTATGTCCCGGGAACACACGATTAACTATAATTAATTATTGATTGCCGATAATTCGAACCAGTTTTTTTTATACTTGAGAATACCAAACGAGTAATCAAATCACCTGATGTTAAGTAGTTACGGCCCATAGACATCCACGTACAACCACAAACATGACCGAAATTCTCAAGAGTAGCAACGTAGACACGTTGCTACTCTTGAGGGCTAAGATGGTCGCCTCACTTCAAAGTGTAGCCGGCTACCGCTTCTCTCTAACCGAAATACAAGTAATGCTTTCCGGTGGATTATGAGGGCGGTGTTGGTACCTCCCCGGTCGAACTATAGTTCTCCCACCGAAAAACATTGCATGGCTTGTAGCCGACAACACACCTCTTCAACGAAAACACTAGAATTACTTCATGGTGTTTGACGGAGGTATCTACCCGGTAAAATTATTATTCTCATATTTTCATGTTAAGATCGAAATTGTTTTCGCTAATACAAATTCCAATTCACAAGTTTCGTAGAAGATTAACGATACGCGATGTAAAAACAGTGTATAAGTTGAAATTAATATAAATTTATAATCTGAAATAGGTTTAAATCCACTAACTCCACTATTTTGAGTAGAATTTTATTTTTTTTATTTATATATAATACATATGTTTTGGAGTGTCTTTCGCCGTCTTTACCCAAAAAAAAAATATCAAGTAATTAGTAGTATATGGACGTTCAAAAATAATTCCTTATAAAATCTACTAACAGTCATGGTTTGATGACGATGATTATGACGCGATTATCAAGCGACAAAGAAGTCGCAACAACAAAAGTAGTCAATCAGGTCATAACCTAATTAAACAAACTCACAAGTTGATATCCCTGTTTCTTGCCATACGTGTTAACAGCGGAACAGTACAAGTTACCTTTACCACTAGTTCTTGGTTAGTTGGGAGTTCCTGAGCTCTGTGGTGTTACTGGATCAATTTGATTTGTATTACTTTACTTTGTTTTAGATGTGTTGTGCGGTTTAATCTTTTTTTTATTGCGAAAGAGTAAGAAACGGGCATGCAGGCCACCTGATGTTAAGTGGTCACTACAGCCCATGGACAA
>DWON01003039.1:0-18958 GCA_018251015.1 Phocides pigmalion okeechobee
CTTAGTCCTCAAGAGTAGGAACGCATCCGCGTCCATCCTTAAATAGAACTTCTGTTCTATTTGAGATTGGACGTTATCATTGGGCTGCAGTGACCACTTAACATCAGGTGGCCTGCATGCCCGTTTTTTACTCTTTCATAATAAAAAAGAAGATGATTATAATTTTTCAAGATGGTTATTTTTAGTTCAAATTATAAATATTTATATCGATCTTGATTCCCATAACTTTTGCAGACGTAAACTCGGTATGTGGATTATGCGTAAATCCGAATTTACTTGTTCCTACGCATCGCAGCGTTGACGACCTTGCCCTTGCTAAGATCGATCGACGCACGATTTAGTATACACACTTTATTTCTTCGTATTTTTTGCTATCCATAAATAAAGTTCAACGGAAATCGATTATAGACTTTATTTCTACGTATTCTTTATTATTCTTCAATAAAATAAGTTTGAATAAAGTCGGCTAAACATTTTACATAGTAATCTGAAAATATGTAAATCACCTCATATGTGAGATGACCATCTTAGCCTTCAGGTGTAGCAACGCTATAGTCAACCTTTTCAAGTGGGAGTTTCATTTTGAATGGAGTTACTTGTCTATGGCATCAGAAATAATAGTGATCATATACTATTGCTATAGACTATACTCTTTTTCGGTAATATCAATTAAAATAAATTAATTATCACTACGTATTATAAATAATATATGTCTATTTGAAAGTTATACTATAAAAGAACTCAATATTTAATCGAAACAATTAACTAAAGTAATTTAAATTTTGTTAGTAAATTATTAAGAAATATTATATTGATATAGTAATTGCAATATACGAAACTAATTGCCTGAACTAAAACAGATCTTGTCAATTTTATAATGGCGTGGGCGAATTAGCCGTTTGAATCGATTCGTACCATAGCGCAGAATCTATGCGCAGGCTTAAATATTATGTATTTAAAATCAGAGATTATGGTATAATTATTTTACTAGTATAATTATTATTGTAGTAGTTTCTACGCCACCGATCAGAAACTAAAATAAACTTGTACACTTCTGAAGATTTTAGAAACATACGGTTATTAACCATATATATGTGAACATTATCTACGATCATATGACATTATAGAATTAAATTGTACATGATATCTACAATAAATAATAGATACACAGCGTTAGTCTATCTTTACAGCAAATTTCAATTAAAGAGACATAGTAATTTCAATCGAACCGTCGATATCGAACCATCGGGTCCACTTCGTTAACGTAAAGTTAGTAGATCTCAAATCATAATCAAATCAATCATAACATCGAGTCGTTATCAAACGAAAGATAATCGAGTGAATCAACAATAGCAGTGTCAGTCTATTTTTAAGAAAATCTAATCTTAGAATTTTATAGATTATAGATAAAATATCCAAACTCATACTCACCTTCTACATTCTTCCCACGTAGAAATTTTGAATAGCTCCGCAAAGCGAGATGGCACGTGGACCTATAAAAACAAAGGAAGTTATATATTTTGCTTTTTTGTGAGATAAAACGCGGATTTATAAAATACATTTACTTTTTTAAATGAAAGTAGCAATCAAACATCTACAGCAGTCTACCTGATAGTAAGCGGTCTTTGCCGCACGGAAAAATCTGTAACGAACTTCATATATAGAAGTGAGTCCCAATTGAAGTCGATCACAGAAGCATTGCTACACTTAAGGATTCAAATGGTCGTCTTACATGCTTATTTTACTAAAGCCGTGAATTGCATATTTTTATTGAACTACATCTTTTGTTGTTGTAACACCTATTAAATCACTTCCTCAAAATTACTTTAGTTGCAATAATATTATTACATAATCAAGAAATTTAATAAAATGTCAACATTCCATTTAGGTTTTGTTGTAGGTAATTTTAGTTTTATTGTAGGTCTAATTATAATACACAAGTAAGAGCTACAACATTTTTATGCTTCTCTGCTGGGCACGTGTTTCTACTACTGGGCTTGGAGCTATTCGACGCTGCCTCAATGCGTATTGATATACGGTGCCTGATTCGCCTTACTAGTCTTAATAGATGACTGGGTCTACCCAATCTTGAAATCGTACATAGGACCGCCGAAAAGGTTTAACGACCGCAATCAATCGATAAACCATGACGAACTACTTGACGTGCCATCATAATTACGGTAGCGCGCACAAAGTTTATCAGCAGCTAGTCAACTATTAAAAACCCGTCCTAGTCTTTATTTAGTAGCTAAAAATTATCGATTGATTACGATCTACACACGCCGCAAGGCTCTGCGTGCGTTATAATATCTAAGCATCAGTATAGTTATCTCAATTTAAAGAAAAAAATATTTTTAAGTCACATAAGTGGCAAATAAACATGATAATATCATTCAATGTACAAATTGCATCCTGCCTGAAATTTGCACTTATGCATGATTTTTGTTAGGACTATTTTCATTAAGTATTAATTTTCCTATTTCTATTGAGATTTATTTATAGAAAGTTCGACTTATCCTTGTTGTAATATTATCTAGATACAATTACATATTTATAGCTTATTGATTTATTTGACAAAATCAGGGTATAGTTTGACCTACCTGGGTAAGTGTCCTTAGCAATTAACGAATACATCTACGTGCTTCATCCCCACACTTCTCTGAGTTTCAGAGATTAATTAATCTTAATGTTCCTATTACATTTTTCTATATATAGGTAACAATGACGTGTAATGAATGTTATACTTTTCCCAGCTGTAAATATGTTAACTTAACTTTACTGTTCTATTATACACGCCCGAATTTTTGTTCAAATGGCAAAATCTAACTGATTTGACGTATGCCCGGGCGTATGTGGCCTTGGCAATGAACGGATCGATCCGTTTTACCCGGCGCTACTCAGCTGAGCGAGACAGAAAGTTTGTAAACGAAATTTTATCTATTTTGGGCATAATATTAATATTAATTAGCATAATGAACGCTAGACTTTTCCTAAACTTCTGTTAATAAGTTATCACGATATCACAAATATATCGTCCTAACTTATTTTTTCACCTATCACTAATCGGTTGATGGCAAAAATTTAGTTTCATTTTTGCTCTGACGTGCGTGTCCTTGGCAATGAACGAATCGATCTGCGTGCTTTACCCCGTACTACTCAGCTGAGCGAGCTATAAAAATGATAAACAACATGCCTAGTTTTCCTATTGTATTATGATACAATATCAAGGCATAATAAACGTTAAGGTCTTACTGTTAAATTATTATTATGTATTAATACATTTACCTTATTTTAACCGTCAAATGATAATATTTGAGTTTTAGTAGACACACGCCCGGGAGTGTGTGGCTTTGGCAAGGAATGGATTGATCTACGTGCTCCATCCTGCGTTACTCAGCTGAGCCGAATTGAACATTTGTAAACAATGACCGAATCTCAATCTTCTCCATTATTTCTTTTTTTATGTGAGAAGAGTAGCACACGAGTATGCAAATCACATGATGTTAAGTAGTCGCAGTCCATAGACATCCACGTACAACCACAAACACGACCGAAATCCTATCTGAGTTCGAACGTAGATGCGTTGCTACTCCTGAGGACCAAGATGGTCGCCGCGCTTCGAAGTATACCCGGCAACTGCACCTTTCCAACACAAACACAAGTAATGGTTTACGGCGGATTATGGGCAGCGATGGGACCTCCCCGGTCGAACTATAGTTCTCCCACCTTTCAAAAATGTTAAATATGACCTGAAACTGTTATCAACGACAATTTTTCCCATTTTTTTACCGTTATTAGGTAAAATCTGAGTTTCGTTTGACTTACGCCAGGGCGTGTGGCCTTGGCAATGAACGGATCGATCTGAGCGCTCCACCCCGCGCCACTCAGCTGAGCCGGATTGAAGATTTGTAAACAAAATTCGCTTCTTAGTTTCGTCTATATAAATTAAAATAATAGATTTTGTAATTATGCATTGGTTTAATAGTAGTCATATAGACTTTTGAGAGTATTTTTTATGAATCATCTCAAAAATTCAATGATATATGATGCGTCTTTCAATAATTAGCCAAATGTAGTATATCAGCAAGTTATTCTGGTTCAAATCATTACTACTACCTGTACTCCCAGTGTAGCATTTTTAAAGACCCCTTGGTAGCCAATTTTTGTTCTAGAGAAACTCTAGAATCTGTAGACGAACGCAACACTATTTGCTTGCACCAGCAAGTATGTCGCCGCAATCGGGCCCATTGGGTAGCCCGTCCGCCCGTTTGCTACTCTTTTCATAAATTAAAGCCTAAATGGTTCGATTAATTTAAATATTGTAAGTTTTTTATCTTAAAACTGACATAATGTAGTGCAGTGGGGATCAAAAAAATGTCATTTTTTTATGTTACAATTAAAAGTTCACTGTTAACACGCTATGGGTAACAAGTAAAACCCAGTAGATTGCCAAATCTTTATTATTAAGTGTTTATAAACATGTGATCCATCCTTCATTGTTAAACCAAAAGCAAGTGATTAATTTCCGTTACACAAATAACTTCAAAAAATCAGATGTGTGCAAGAGATTCGAACTCCGAACTTTACCGAACTATATGTTGTGAGAGGTCTAAATCTTAACCACTAGGTTATGAGCCTTTACGTAATGTATTTACAAATAATGTAATCATTCCAACGTAATTTACCAGGTAACGTAGCTTCCTTTAATAAATAAGCACCCGGGCGAGGTGGCCTTGGCATTGTAGATATCGATTGGGATCGCCTCATCCCTCTCTGGCGCACCTCACCCCGCAACCCAGCTGAGCTGACTGGAGCTACGTAAACAACACGCTTTACCCTAAATATAACTATGAATGCCTTAGAACCATGGGCGACTGATGTATGAGGGGGAAGGGAGTCTGTACCCCCTTGGAATAAGCGAAAAAAAACACGCGGATATTTTGTATACTTCCATATTTATGTAACTTCTAATTGAGTGAGAATTTTGTCTTTTTCTTTTTGAAGTTCAAGAAAATATTATATAAATATTGTGCGTTTTGAACCTCTACATCCTGCCATAACAAAGCTACGCATTACTTGTGTTTCTGTTGAAGAAGTGCGGTTGCCGGCTATATTTTGAAGCGGGCGACTATCTAAGTCTTTAGGGGTAGCAACGTATCTACGTTTGAGCTCAGATACGATTTCAGTCGTGTTTATGGTTGTACGTGGATCAGATGATCAGGCGGTTTGCATGCTCGTTCGCTACTCTTCTTACATACAAAAAAAACTATAGTTACAAGTCCATGCTTAGAACTAATTATAATAAAAGCCTAACCTAAATAATTTACAGCGTATATGCCAATCGGCATTGTATTAGCAATACTGACCGCATTTCCACGTTGTATAGCAATTCTTTGCGCAAGATATGAACCGAACCTCTTGCCACCAGCAGCGTCGATGCAACGTGAAATTTTAGCTGTAAATAAAGGAAGACGTGATAGCCAAATTTTTAGGTATTCCAACATGTAAAAAAAAAAAATAAAAAATATATAATAAACATAGGAATAAATAATGTACAAAAAATAACAGATGTGAACAAAAAAATGGGGAAAGATTCCTGCGTTTCAAACGAGAATAGTTTTGAATTTATAATTACCGGTATCTTTGATCGTATTCTAGTTATAGTTGCTAAGACGACATATAGAGAAGATATTTTCAATATCATCAGTTATTAAGAAATTGATGTTCTGACCCAAATAATTTCCTGACAAAAAAATCGTTAAGGTTTAGTCCCTTCTACGAAAACAAAAAAAACATGTCTAAGTCACGAATTCGCAGATAACATTTAAGCTTATGTTAATATTACAATTTAATATATTATATTTTTGTATGTTTATATTTTTTGCTTCCTTTTACGAAGTATTACTTTAGCATGTTCACTTTCGAATTATATTAAATCTTTTATTTTTTTAGTCAACTAGTGTTAATTTAGAAGCATTATAACTTAGTCTTTAGTAATAATATTGATCGATAGGTTCTGAAGTAACTTGTTGGACTTCATGAGTAATAAACATCGAGTATCCATGAACCTTGGCTTAAGACGTCAACAGTTCTTCATATTATGTAATAACATAAACAATCTTAAAAAAATTTGGGACACGAAACAAAAACGTGCGACAAGGAGTGTCGTCACCAGCGACTTCCTTTACGTCTCCTGTTTTAGTTCGTGTTTCGCGGTTGTCTATCACGACTCATCATCATCATCATCACGTTCACGTTTGCCTTTTCACGTCCACTGTTGGACACAGGCCTCCCCATAGGGTAGCAGGGCCGCTGGGGACTGGGGAGTCTGGACTGTTTTTGTACTTTCATCCTAGGAAGATTAATTACCCGTACTCGCCACGCTGAGCAGGCGAGCGCAGTAGATGTTAAACGTAGTAAGGGGACTCTTCTGCCCTTCCCCTGTCTTTATCCCTTAGTCGTCTCTTACGACATCCACAGGAAGAGATGGAGGGTTCTATTCTTAGCCGAAACCACCACGGCATGCCTATCACGACTGCGTACTTCAAACCTGCTAACCACCTGTTTAATAAATCAATGCTAAGGCGTAGGAGGAATTGAGATCGATCGACACGTTTCACTCCGCGCAACCCAGCTGGGTAGGCCACAGCCACATCAATGACGTGGTCCTGAAGGTACGTAATGAAGTTATCGGTCAAAATGGGAGATTCCGACGTGCAACATATGAAAAAAGACCGCGACATATCCGTCTTGTCTACTATTGTGTACTGAACATTTGCGACACGTAAAACAGACGAGCGACGTTGTTGTCATCTCCTGTTAAGTGTCGCGGTAATCTATTACGATTGCACATCTCAAGTAGAACCTTAAGATTTTTTGTTTATTACACGATCCACGTGCTTAGTAAACAAATGCCAAGGCGTAGGTGGCATTGAGATCGATCGGCGCGTCTTACTCCGCGCAACTCATCTGTGTGGGCTGTAGCCACGTCAACGAGCTACGTGGGTCTTAAGGTACGATTTGAGGTACCTAAGCGACCGATAGGGAACCATGACATACGACGGTTATCCGTTTTCACGAAACGATACGGTCATAAAATGAAACAGGCTTCATGAAAGTCTGCGTTATCCGCTAAACAGAAGGGCTAGATTTAGTTAACTAATGTTATCTCATTTTTATGTTTGAAGAGTAAGAGTAAGAGTAGACGAGCATGTGAACTACCTGTTGTTAAACGGTCGCTGCAGAACATCTACACACAACCTTAAAGTCCGGTTTAAGTTCTGCCTGAGATCGTACATAGATTCATTGCTATTCCTGAGAACTAAGATAGTCGCCTTATTTTAACGTGTTGCTGGCAAACGAACATCTCCAACCAAAGCACAAGAGTTGCTTTATGGCGGATTATGTGATCTGAGGTGATATTTATCCCCGGTTGAACTATAGTTCTCCCAGCTTTTAAATTAAACTGTTCATAAGAACATTATCCGTATCCTTGACAGCAGCATGGTAATAAATCGGAAGGTTCTTCAATATTCTCAATCGTACTTGCTTCGTAAGATTGTTACGTAACGACCATCTTATTGCCGCGCGGTTACGTACGAAACTTATGACATTACCTTTCGAACCTATTGCGCAATCAAAACAAACTTGCTCTGTGGGTCAGTGGGCATATAAAGCTAATAAGTCACATGTTAATTTTATTAAACAATTAAGTTATTAGGGTTGTCAAATACTCATTAGACTTAATTCACTTTATAACAACACATGCTAGGTCCCTAAGTGATAACAAATATACCTTTGTGTCATACTTGAAGGTGTATATAGTCCATGTTGAAATATTTTGTTTTTTATGTTGGAGAAATAGCAAACGACCATGCATTTGATGTAAAATGGACTCTGCAGTAGATGGACATCCTCGTTCAAAATCAAAAAAGACAAGTCCTCCCTCATGTGCTGTATAAATGCGTTGCTACTCCCGTGGACAGAAGCGCTCCGCTTGTAAATGTAGTCTCCAATCAAAACACATGTAATGTTTAACGGATTATGAGGCCGATGGTGGTACCACCCCAGTTGAACTGTACTACCGTGACATGAATGTAATTAAAATAAAATAGACACGTGTCTCCTCTTAGAGTGGAGGGTTAAACCAAAGTTTACCCTTGGGAAAATGCGAATTGGTAAACTTCACACACACACACACAAATACTTATATAAATGAACTTTATGGAGAACTCTCAGACATGCACGTTTCCTCACGATGTTTCCCTGCACTTTAAAAACATGTAATAATTCATTTCTAAACCGCATATAATTTCGTTAAGTCAACGGTTAATGCATGGAATTCGAATGACGAAACCTCGAGTGACAAACTAAACACTATATTATTACTATGAAACAGAAGACGAGTAAATGTCGGAGAAAGCAAGGAAAGAAAAAAAACCCTTAAAGAAAATGTATGGCTTTTATTGCAGTTCAAATATTTATATCTGTAAGTTTCTGTTTTATGCTTAATTACAAAAAAGGTAAGTTAATGAACAAAAAGTGAAGAACCAGAAATGCACGAAAAAGTCGATCTAGATATATTGTAAGTATCGAGATTCGATACTATATATTGTATTGTATTGTTCGATATAAGAATTTTAAGGATTAAGGATTTTTTCATTTAAACCATGTGATTTTGTAGTTACCATATTTAGAAGTCGTAACTTTGAAATAAGGACAAAAAAATCAAAATTGCTTTATGTTTATTTTTTCATTAAATGCCGGATTTTTTGTCCGTAACAATCATGACAAACAACCGAATTTTTGAAAAGAACAATACTATTTCTATTTCCTCCCCAAGTAACACAGGTCCATATTTACGATATTAAACTTTCGGAACACCGGCAATTAAAAAGCGTTAATCGTGAGTACCCGTTATATAACATAATGTATCCATATAAATATGGACACGATTCTTACACGTGTCAGGGTGGTGCAACTCCACCGTATATCTTTTTTTAGCAAAAAATCCCCACCTTCACTCCCTGAAACATACCCACGCATTTTATGCTACCCCCACATAAGTCTTCTATTTTCAAATATTTTTGTTTTATGCCAGGCTTTATTTTGTCGAAACTTTGTTTTTTTTTAACAACTAACTTCATAAAAAGGAGATTCTCAATTCGTTTATATTTTTTGTTTATTGTTACATTTATTAACCGTTAATCGTTATTTCGAAAATACTACGAAAAAAATGGATAATGAAATTTTAAAACTTGAATTAAATTAAAATTAAAATAGAGTACTGTATACATACATATATGAAAATATTGAATACAAATGGAAAAACAACTTTTTAAAAAATGCATCTCTTGTTTTCTACTAAGAATAGTAGAAAACAGGAGATGCAATTTCTTTAAAGTTGTTTTTTTTAAGTAAAACTTATTTTTCCTGTTCCGGTAAATACAGACAGGAATATTGATACCAACCATTAGATAGCTCCTTTTCATTTTTCAATTTAAAAAAATATGATCATCATAGATTGTTTGACAGATATGAAACACATAAATTAATGGTTATTGTAATAATTTACAACAAACGAAAACCCAGATTTAATAAAAAGAAAGCATCATGCACTATCATATACTTTTCCGCCATGCCATACAAATCGGTTTGTACCACTCTCCTTCTCGCGTTAATCGATATTTCAGATCAAAATATGAATAAGAATTATAGGTTTTGTTATGAAAAGAATTTATTTTTCGGTGTATTATTAATAAACTAAGTTAAATATAATAACAAAGAAATCCTAAAAAAAATACATAAGACAACAATCATCTACCAATCATTTACAACTACAGCCATAAATACCATTCAGCCAGCATCTTTGTGAAAAAATATATGCTGACAAAAATATGTGCCCACAGGTAGTCTGTTGTCAATGGCGCAGTGTCGATAAACATTTTTTTATCTGTAGGCGGGCCGGGCCGGTCGATACAGGCACAACAAAGATGAACGCCTACGCCACCCCATTTGCCTCCCTGACCTATATAGAGGGGATGAGCGCAAGCGTACTAGGATGTACTCTAGGATCTGTGGGCGAAATTATTAAATACCATCCCGTTCTTGTTTTTATAACTACGTAGAAAACGCCAACGCGGCAAATTAAAAATATTAAAAAGACGTTTTCTATGTGAGAAGTTCATCTAATGAGCATGCAGGCCACCTGATGTTAAGTAGTCATTGCAGCCCACGTACATCAATATCCTACCATAAACGGATTAAGGTCCTGTTTGAGGTCGTACGATATTTTTGTGAGCGTGTTGCTATTCCTGAGGTCGTAAATATAGGCAACCGCTCCTCTCCAATAGATATTTTTTTAACAAACATAAACTTTTTTTTTTATTTAATAGTAAAACTTTGTCAAGCCTATAGGCTTTACGGAAATCGTGGCTTAGTAATTTCCGTTCTTTGGCTCAAAGATTTTAATTTTTTTCCTTTAATGTCCGCCCACAAACTTTTTACCAATCTACTTACTGGCTTGTCAATTAAATGTGAATAGATAATTTCAAATACCTTTTAATATATTTCAGAAAAGAAATAGTGAAATATATTAAGGTATTATTATCAAGAGTGGTTATTGATTTGTATAGTATATTATTTTTCATTTGAAAAAAATATATAAAAAATGAACGGATTTAGACTGCGATTTGAACTTTTTACCAGTTTATTTGTAACATTCCTTTTTTTTTTCAATTTTTTTATAAAGAAAATCATTAAGCGCTTAATACAAATTTCTCCAAATATCTATTTGAACTATAAATAATTGTGATTAATCAAAGAATGTCAAAAACTTTCACCAGAACTTTCCTTAATATTACTTGTTTCAAAGTATGTTCCATTCCAAAACTAAGTTCGGGCAAATTTCAAATTTTAGTTTCGATAGTTTTATACAAGTCATGATGGATGAATTACCACAACAGGCTGATATTTATTGTGTAACCTCTATAAATCTGGAAATATTTATAAAATTGGGCGTATTTATGATATTTAAAAATTCAATATGTTGGAACTGTGCAGTAACCAACAATAATTCTTGCTTCTTTAATCTTACTTTTTATAATAAAATAGGCTTTATGTTCATATGTTGCAAGCATAGACGCTGATTAACTCTAGTATGTGTATTTAAAAATTATGACTCTATACGCAATGATATACCCAACATAACGCGCAGAGTTTCGGTTTCAAAACTCGGTTAGCAGATATCTAAAAAAATATATTAATTTCTTTTCTGGGTCTGGGATTGCTTTATAAGTGTTAATGGTACCCATAACACAAATAATCCTATTTCGGGATTATGAGTACAAAAAGAGTAATATGGTTATTCGTTTAAAATGATAATTGATAGGTATACAAGAACCAACTATTCCTTTCATCATAACGACATTCTACCTACGTATTCAAAAATATATGTAACTACATACTTTGTAAATAAAAATTGCATGCATATGTATGCACAGTTGCATGTGCAAACTATGCAACCGGTTCGCCCAAAACTCAATATGTCATTGCCGCATTTTAAAATGAACTCAATACTTAACTACCAATATTATTTTGCCTTAAGATATGTTAGTATGAAAATAATATAGGAAACGAGCAAGCAGTTCCTCTCATATATGCGGAATCTCATAAGAATGGTCCGGGGTTCGAATCCTTGACAAGCATTCTAATTTTTCGAAATTATGTGGGTAAGAGATTAACATTTATTATTTATTTTTTAAAATGGCGAAAGACAAAAATATTTTCGTGCCTGAGATCTTCATAAATGCCTTGCTCAACGTGGAGGACTATGGGATAAGCTTTCTTTTTCCAAAATAGGGCCGTATTCAGCAGTGGAACAGAATTAGGTTATCGATGACAATTATAAATGTAGATATTTCTATGTACTTAGCATATACGCCCACAATACAAAAGAATATGGCGTCATGTCATAGTCAAAGACATCATTATAACACATAATCATTTCATTGCATCAATTACAACAATTTCTGATCTTATTGTAATAAATTGATTAAGTAACCAGAAGCTATGAATTTTGTTACTAACAGAATTATCACAACCTTTTAAAAAAACAATGTGCTAAAGTAGACATTTTTTGTTTAATGATATAAAAGATCAATGGTATATATCGTACTTTACGAACGGGAATTATTGAATTTCATGAGAATAGCATATAAGAACATATAATGGCATAGCATTTAGTGTTGCCCCTTTCATCGGTTTTTCGAAAAACTTAAACAATTCATAAGATTGTACTGAGACCCTTGTTACTTTCAAAGTACAAATCAAGTATCCAAATAAAAAGCAATTAGAAATAATTACTATCATATACTTATTTATTGTTTATGTACATATATACTTGCTCCTTTACGTATATGCTTATAACCTTGTTTTGTCGTAATTAGCTACCTGCCAGCGTATAGTTACCTACAATTATTATTTAGATGACGATTTACTTGTCGGTAAATAGGAAGTAATAAAAATGAATTAAACAAAATTAATAAAATAACCTTCGTAACACCGTAAGACAAATGAAACAATAAAGAAGGTACATTTGAATTTAATGTCCCATCCTCAAACGATCCATCTGTAAAATGTAGACCTGTGTAGAATGTACATAATTATGATTTATCAACAATATTTTCTACATGTTCCATAGGAACTATGTTTATCACAAGTAGGTAACTATTGTTCTGAATATCATACAGTTGTTTGACGAAACGATTAGCGTTTAGTGGATGACGCGAGACGTGCAAGAACAGCACAAGGTGATGTGACCAATTTCGCACATTACTTATCCGTTTAACCATTTTCATTAACTTTAGCACTACATTCCATCACTAAGCACATTATTTCAATTATGAGGTTAGCCTTAGCGCGCACAAAACATAGTTATCTATGGTATAGGTAGGTGTGTTCCATATCTATAGATAGTGTACGTAGGTAACATGATTACAAACACAATAGATCGACACGATTAACGAATTCTGCGTTTGGAATAAAAATGTAAATTGATCGTTACTTACCGTAGGCGGTTGGGGATGAACACTCGCGACGTTATTGCGCATTATCCCTCAGTTTCCAGAATGAGTGTTGTGTTAAGCTGAGAGGGCGCGCGAGAGACCAGCCGACGCGGCGGCGCGCGGCAGAATCGCGGCCTCGACCTTGGCCGTCAAACCCGCGCATGCGCCCCGCGCCCCCCTCCGCCAATTATGTCATTATGTTTGCTGCTGTTGTTGCCAAACACAGTCGCGCTCCGCTGGACTGGAGCTGGTTCCAGATTCACATACGCAAATCGCAGCTCTATAACCCGAACGTTTAGGTGAATGCTTCGCGAGCAAGTTCTAGATGTCAGTAGCATGTCGATAGAGACGGAATATGACGCTTGCAGAATTTGAAAGAAATTTATACATTTAGGTACAACTACTTAATTGTTTAACTTACATCATAACTTACTCGTAACTCATTCATTAGGTATATTACTAGGGACAAGTAGTAGTCACAATTATAAATTTATAGGTTGACTTAAAGTTAAGAAACCCATATATCTTATTTTGTTAGTCGTCTATGTTCATGCACTGCGTAATTCTAGGCGTCCGTGTCCATGGAGAATCAATAGGTAAAGGCATCTCAGGAAGTCTAGCAGTAGCTTAAATACTCACGGCAGTCCCTAAACCGCATTGCCAAGCATGTTAACTACGACAAATATCCCTCATGGCAAATTCCACGCATATTTTAAAATCGTTTTTCTAATATGATTATAAGTAAACTTGGTTATGTATGATATTTTCTCCCTTTACACTATAGTTACTATCTTTTATTTTTAAAGGATTGTTACTATGTTTTGTATGTACAACATTATGAAACTAACAAAAGGTGTTTAGAGGGACACTGTGAAGTTTGAGTCGGTAGATGTACAGCATAACTGCTCACACGCCACTGCGACTGAATGATATTCGTGATGGATTTACCCATCTAGAAAAAAAGATATGTACAAAACTGACAAACCCGTTACGTTTTATCACAAAAGTGACTAGTGACTAATGGTAGGCACATCAGCAGTCTTCGCAACAGTATTTATTTTGAAAATATTCGTTTGCATTAATTTTGATTCTTAATTTCAATTGAAGGAAATATCTTTCCTATGTATATAAATATTTCTATAATACATGTTTCTTTTTATGATATTATAAACACAAAAATAAATAAATAAATAAATAATACGTCATGATTATAATACAATCATTAATTCAATATTCCTGTTTTCTGGGTTTAGGGCTTGGAACCTTTAAAACCAATGACGATGCGAACAGCGATTATCTATTGTGGTTGACCCCTATAAGTAAGATCTGGTTTAGTTTCAAGGCCAACTATGTATATCCGAATGACGTTCGCTACGTAAGTACTACAGTATCTGCTATCATCCTTTGATGTCCGTACCTATGTCAACGCGATCAATATTCTAAGCCGACGATTTATTTATAAATTCCAGGGTTAGACATGGTACTTTACATTGTATCCGATTTTTACGTAACAGTCGTGACAAAAGCGTATGTAGATCCGATATCGTGCGGTCGCCGCCGCTTAGGAATATCTGTAACCTATACCAGAATTGTAAAATATAACCATGTTTATGTTTTGTGGTAAAAAGTTTGACCGGGGAGGTATTACCGCCGCCCTGATAATCCGTCATGAATTCTTGTGTTGCAGTTCAAGAAATGCGCTTGCAGCAATATTTAAGAAAGCGACGCCCGGATTCATTCTCAGGAGTAGCCAAGTATCTACTCACGATATCAGATAGGACTTTAGTCCTATTTGAAATTGGACTATATCTATTGACTGTATCGATTACATAAAGCCAGATGGCCTGCATGCTTATTACTACAATTCTCACATAACAGACCTGCTACTCCAGAGGATTTTTACTCCAACTACATCTTTCAAGCTAGAATACATTAACATTACAAATCTACTACTAGGCGAAATAGATGTGTGGCAATACTGAGTATTGTCGAGATAAGTCTCAAGGGTAAGTGTTACGTAGTATATTTTTTATTAAATTCAATTAGCAATAGGAGCATTCGGTCCTCCTAAGCAATCACTAACGTCCATAGACACCTTAACCACCTCCAAAATGCACTCCTGAAGTCCATTAAAGACACGTTCAATGAGACAAAGATGGTCGCTTCACATACATACATATGTTATTCGGCAACCACACCTTTCTCTGAAACTCGAAACTACGTTACGCTTCGCTACTAACTACGCTATAATGGGTGGAATGCGGTAGTTCCACCCCAATCGAATGTACAGGTCTATTATCTTGCAAATCTTTTTATTTTAAAAGTATAAGAATTAATGTATCATGTTAAGTTTGAAATAGCTAAAATCAAGTAAAATCTATAGTTTAACTCCGCACTGCGGCTATGAATGCAGGTACATTTCTGCTATCATATGTAAAAATAATATGGTACGTATCCCCTGAGAAGTAAATGTTTGTGTGTCTTTGCCTTACTGTTGTGATCATATCGAAAAAAGTATCACAGAAGCCAAAATACGAAGTGTCTTACCATTTGTAATGTTGGCATAACATGCTCTGATAACGTCGGTAGGCGGCATATCAGCATTTTCGTTTTAACAAATTTCAAAATGTTTTGTTTTGTTTGTTTGTCGTCTTTGAATTCCGTTTTTTAATATGTGACTTGGAAAATTCTACTACTACGTGAAAAACCATACTTCCGGTTTGGTCCCATTTAATTTAACCAAGAAAATACCACACCTATAACTGGAAAAATAAGGCATGAAATTTGGTACTAAGTACTTTGATCAAACAACATTGATATCTATAAGGAATATACAGACATAAAAATATATGTTTGAAACATATTGTTATCCCAAAAGGTGGCGAAACAGGATATATCAGCTTACATATGTTACATTTTAACTAAAGATGAATTTATTATATTTATTTAGACACTCGAAATAAGTTTATCTGATTTTATGTAATCACTACTTGTCTAATATTTGATTTGTACACTTAAATTAAAAGTAGCCAATTAAATATCAAAAAAGAAAATTTTATTTTATTTCTTGTACCATTTTACGTTTTATCTATATTTAAAATAATATATGTATCTATTTAAGTATATAATAACGGTACATTTAGAGGTCTAAACTTCAAACGTACGATTAACTTAAGTACCTTCTTATATCTAGTTTGCTGGTAAATATTATTTATCCTTATTCCACCGCAAGAAAAATGATATAGGTCTGTGTTTTCCCAAGATAATAGTTATTATAATCAGTTCTATATTACATACTAGCTTTGCATGCCACCTAGATCGCACAGAGCGCAATTATTTTATTACGAAATTTTATACAATCTTTACCTCCTATTTTATGCCCTTAAAGGTGGAATTTCCAAAATTCTTATCTCAGTTTCAACTTATGTTGTACATTTATTCTAAAGGTGGGATAACTATAGTTCGACCGGGGAGGTACCACCGCCGCCCTCATAATCCGCCGTAAAGCTTGTGTTTCGGTTGGAGGGGTGCGGTTGCCGGCTACAGTTTGAAACGAGATAAACATCTTAGTCCACAGGTGTAGCAACGCATCTACGTTCGAGCTCAGATAGGATTTCGGTCGTGTTAGTAGTTGTACGTGGGTGTCTATGGGCTGCGACTAAATAACATCATGTGGTCTGCATGCTCGTTTGCTACTCTTCTCACATAAAATAAAACACAAATATCTATTTTAAAAAGTTCAGGACTCTTGATTCAGTGGATCGGTTGTGCAATGATCTCTGGGTCTGCCAGTCATTTTATTGTCCTATATATATTTAGATTAATTAAGAATCAATCTCATCAACGATGTCTGCCACTTAAGCTAGTCTGTAATGAATTCTAATAATAATTCTAGCATCACGCAAGTACCTGTCTGACGTAATAGCATTGTTGATTTACTTTAAGATACAAGTTAAATTATACCTACCACTTCATACGTTAATATCGAGTTAGAAGCACGTAATAACACGAGCATAGATTTATATTTAAGTCTATTGTGTAATACTAACTATATATGGTTGAATTCTATACTTGCATATAAAATGGATATATTATTACAGATTCATGTATTTGTATTTTGTAATTAAACTATTGAATAATTATTTTATTTTTATATACCAGTTTTTTTGACGGTAAAGTCAAGATATTTAATCTATCTAACATAATATATTAAACACCTACAGTACCTTACAGACAACATTAGCAAAAAGGATAAATAGTCCCTATTTATAGTTGAGCTAATTTATTGATAATATTTCATTGATCAACGTATTTGATTCATAACAATATGTACGCATACCTACTAGCTGTGAGGAACTTTGTTCAAATAACAACCAACATAGTGAGTCATATGAATGAGCTGCCGAGTTTCGAAAAAATATATGTATTCCTACGCTACATCTACGTGCATACGCAAAGCGTATAAATTTTCATGCTGTGATAAATTTATTTATTAAAGTACGAAGCTATTACAGTACCTTTGAAAATGGTAATCTAAAGAATAAAAAATATTCATTCCTAAAGTATATGTCAGCGCCATCTCTTTCACAATCTTTGTACTAATGCGTCCTGTACACAACAAGTTAACAACAAACAACTTAATCGTACGTTGGCCCGAAGGTTACAAACTTTTTGGATAGATGGCAGTGCTTCGTAGCATTTTGAAGTAATTTTAATATAATAATAAATAAAATAGATTTTTTGTATAAAGTATATTTTAATATAATTAAAAATAAATAAAAGTGTAGTACAAGAAAATGAAGATTCCGTAATAAAGGTAAGTATAATCAGTTAAAGCAACCAGACCAGTATCTGCCACCATCATTCACTACACAGAATATACGTTTTATTTGACTAAAGGTATTTTACTAAGTAACCAAAATGTTCATATCTTTGACGAATAATAAATATCTTTTGGCAGATCATCTTGTGAAAATGCTTTATTATCCATTGCCGCTGTAGCTCTGCATCCATTAACAGCATTTACTTTTTCATCTACTTTCGCTGGATTCTGTCTGGAAATAAAAATATATTTATTTTTATATAAAATATAGTCATTTTCATTTGTCGACAAACGATGAAATGCTGAAAAGCTGAAAGAACTGAGGTGAAACTACAATCTTAGATTCATCCGTAATGGTATTTTTTATTTATTATAGTAGAAACGAGCTGGTTATCTACGATGCGCGACATGACCCACGTTACTACCTACACTACTACACTACACGTTAGTATTCGAGGGACTGAAACGGTCGCCTCGTATATAAGTGACACCGCAACAGATTCTTATCGAAATAGAAGAATTGCTCTACATTATATATGGGCGGGGTAGATGCACCATACACTTGGTGGAACCGACTAGATTCTATCCCTTCGAAATACCAAAGTTGGATTCAGAAGTCTTTTAATAAGCACTGAGCTGTAGAGAATGAGTATGGGAAATTATGTACATACATACATATGTATTAATATGCGTGACGCAACAGTACTATTTGACATGCAAAGGCTCCTAGATGCCATGAACGTGCAGATGGAAATCTAAATAATTAACATAGATTTTTATTGTGGATTTGAATGTTTGTATACTTGTTTTTGATTGCGATATTTTTTTTAATTGCTAAATAAAATAAAATAATAATTGTACTAAAATATTTGCTCAAAATAATAAACTTATTTTTTTACATAATTAAACAGAAAACACAGTGGCAAAGTGTTGTTGTACAAATAATAGTGGTCTAACTAATTTGAATTCTGCTGCTCCTTAACAATAATTCAATTTTAAACACATTATTTCAACCAACTCAGTTGGGATTTGGGAGCCGAGGAGGTTGTGAAGCAGCGGTACATTCGGTTCG
>DWON01003040.1:0-18957 GCA_018251015.1 Phocides pigmalion okeechobee
CGGCACTCTTTTTAAATCAATCCTTGATGAATAAACATTACACAGTATAACTTTAGAAAGATGGTGAGCACACGAGAATTTATTCCTTAATCCAGCTTAACTCACACGGGACAATTAATTTGACCATAACGTTATAAAACTTCAAGCGTAATTACTTAGCTTCTTAGTCCGGTAAGGCGATGGCAGTCACTTATACAAGACAAGGCCCCAATTTGGCCCAAGGGCTCACATAAGGGTCCATGAGGGACAATCCTGCATAAATTATTCAGTCCGGTCCCCATAATAATATAACTTTATGTACATCTCATTTAAAGATGGCGTCTTAAGTAGGACCAAGGTCGATGTTTATACGAAGTGTTGCCTCTAAGGACTAGTCAGATAGAATTGGATAATCTATAATTAGTTAACTATTTTCTTTCTACTAATATTTTTACGTTGGATAAAAAAATGAGCATGCGAACCATCTGATGTTAAATGGTCTCTGCAGCCCATGGACATCCACGTCCAACCTCAAACACTGACGTCGTGCATTGATGCGCGGTAATTCTTGAGGGCTGAGATGGTCGCTTCGCTTGTAACCGTAGCCGGCAACCATACCTCTCCAACCGAATCACAACAGTTGCTTTATGACGTTTTATGAGCATAGCGATGCAAACTAAAACGACTGTCGAACTATAGTTCTCCCACCTTTGCAAGATCTGCAAGACCAATGTAATTACTTTTGATGAGGTGGATGTAATCGTTTGCTACAGTTCTTCTATTTATAGACAATAGTGACCCAAAAATAATTAGTTCCTCAACTATTTTCCACCAATTTCATTCCTATAATATTAATTACATTGTCCCTAGTAATATCATTAACAAATTTTCACTAAGTGTTTCATTTATATGTTAGGGTATAAAGTCGACATAACGAAGACTCGTAAACCCTAATGGGTTTGTGCATGCCTGGTATATTGCACGAGTGAGTATTAGCGTCTTTACATATTCCGTTATTATATGAAGGAAGATTTATAGGGTGATACCTCATTTAGTGTCGACTGAAGAAGTTTTGTTCTTACTCTCATTTCTAGCGTGATGTAATTGTCCTTCTAGCTTTTTGTTTCTTTCCCCAAACATGGAAATCGGCTTTGGAATATTTTTGGATGAAAGAAAATATATTTGGAATATTTATTCCGCTCTCTAGTTGACAAAATTTCTAAATAGAGTCACAGAACACTTAAATCTTCACATAGACGGGTAATTAAAATACCGTGTCATTAATTACATCTACTTGTAGCTGTACTTATTTAAATGCTAATAATGAATTATTGAATAACTTATTTATTATTTTTCTTAATCCTTAGTAGTCGAAAAAGACCTAGCTCAAAAGCTCTTGAAGAGGCAGGCGGCCGTTGGGAAGCAGACATGAGTAGTTCCCATTGAAGCACAAACGTCAATCCGTATAATTTTTAGTAAAACAAGTATTGCCAGTTTGTTACACTAGCGTGCATAAAGTGCAAACGTTTGTGCGCGCTAATCTCAGAAACGGCTTAACCGATTTCGGAGCGATTTTCACTAATATATTGCAGTAAGCTTCACTTAACATGTGTATTCGTTTCATCTTAATCGTCTCAAGTGTTATAAAATAGTGAAATTGTGAAAAATGTGAAAATTGTAAAAATTGCGGGTGTGAGTACATGAGAATTTTTTCCCTTTTTTTGTGATAGAGTTCTTACTCTATCACAAAAAAAAGGGCAGGCAGGCCATCTGATGTTAAGTGGTCACTGCAGCCCATGGACAATCACGTCCAATCTCAAATAGAACAGAAGTTCTATTTAAGGGTGGACACGGACGCGTTCCTACTCTTGAGGAATAAGATGGTCGCTTCCAATAATGGGTATCCGGTAACCACATCTCCCCATCGAAACACAATACATGAAGAACATCTTGCTTTACGGCAAGTTATGAGGATGGCGGTGGTGCCGCCCCGGGCGAGCTTTATCGACTCTACCACCTTTAAGATATTGATGACGTAAGCTCTTCGCTTTCAACACCTACGTTATAAAACACGTGCTTAATTATTCCATACGTCAGTGTTCATCGTTTGATAATTCCTCGTAAGTACATGCATATATTTCCATACATTTAATGCCAAGATACCACGTTTAGAACTAATCCATTAGTATTAGGGTTAACTTAACAGTAAAGAGCAACGCTTGATTTGCTCTCAATAAAGTCACGGTGCAATTGTGTTTAGTTATTAGTCAAAGTACACTAATTACGCAAATAGTAGAGCCTTGTTCGGTGTACATAGGTATATAGATACATAGGTACATAGATTACATAGCGTGATGAGTCATCTATATACTGGTATTCGGAAATTATAATAATTATTCCGGCCTGAAACGGTTTGGGATCGCGAGCCAGCAAGAGATTTTCGCGTGGGTTTTGAAGCGAGGCAGCTACCCTCATGACAAAATATTTTTAGAAAGTAATTCATATGGACTGAAAATAATATGGACTGAAGCGACTCCAGCTTTTGATCAATTAAGTTAAGTTATTATTTGTAAAGGACATTTTCAAAGATGGAAAAGATGTGTGTTAGTGTTTCTTTCGCCGCCTTTTCACCAAAACGAAAAATTACGAGTCAGTGGCAGTTTATTGACGTTCAAAACGAGTCCTATAAAGAATCTACTTTAACTAAAAATATTTTGATTTTTAATAGACATCCATGTACAACCACAAACGACCGAAATCCTATCTGAGTTTGAATGTAAACACGCTGCTACGCCTGACGACTAAGATGGTCGCCTCACTTGAAAGTGTAGCCGGTAACCGCACTTCTCCAATCGAAACTCAAATAATGCTTTACGACGGATTATGAGGGCGGCGGTGGTACTTCTCCGATCGATCTATAGTTCTTCCACCTTTAAGATTTTATACGCTGTTATATTGGTTTTCGTAGCAAACGGGCGTAATCTACCCGGTACCTCCCCGTCGAACTATATTTCTCCCTTCTTAAACCTAACTTGTTTGATTGTTCATAATCGACACAAGTCACCATTTTATATGGTTTAATTAAAATACTTCATTAATTTAGTCGCGTCGTGTCCTACTTTCGTATATTACGTCGCAAAAGATAAATATGTACATTTTATGGCCTGATTAAGTACGTAGGTATTGATTTAATATGATCTGTGAGGTAACATCACCTTATCGGTGTTGCTAACGAATACTTTATAAAACTAATACTTTTCTTTACTCCTTTTTCTATATACAGTTTAACTATGTCAACTTAGAAATTTTCTATAAAGTTTTCCTATATACGTAGATAACAAGGATATAAATACATATGTATATTCCGCTTAGCAGTGATTACGTGAAACCTTTGATCCAATTTTAGTGTCAAAGTGTATTTCAAACAATTAGTCCCAGGTTTTGTTGACGCTGCTGGTGGTAAGAGGGCTGGTTCATATCTTGCGTAAAGAAATGCGATCGCTATCCAACTCCGAAAGGCGGTCAGCGTTCTTGACACTGCATGGGCACAGATTACTTTAAGATTGTTTAGGTTAGGCTTTTATAATTAGTTCTAGGATCTTCATTATTGTTTTAAGGTGTTCCATGTTAGATAAAATGTATTTTGTTCTTGGCATCATGCCGCATGGGCACTGACTATCTTTACATTTAGTTTAGGTTTTTATAATTATTTTAAGATTTTCATTTTTGGTTAAAAGTTATTCTATGTTAGAAACTTTGTGTTTTTTTATCTTTCTTATCTGTGCTTTTTAAAATCAAGCTAGTCTGCAGTGTCGTAGATGTCAAAGTGACGTTATTGTCAAAGATTGTTACTATATTGTTAGCTGTCAATAGTTTATTATCAAATCATTATCAATACAAAATACATATATTTAAAAACTCATAAAAATTAATCCACCATGTCGGCTTCATTAGACTCAGCCCTTGACCCTATGGAGGAGATACGGTTCCGAAAAAAACATAGCGCAATGTGGATGGAGATACAGAAGGAGACGCATTTTACATTCGATGAACTTGAGCGTACGTTTTTATACATTTTAGTTGTATATTTTTGTTTTTTTTTTATTGCGCAAAAGAAACGGGTATGCAGCCCATCTGATGTTAAGTGGTCACTGCCGCCCATTGATAACCATGTCTAATCTCAAATAGAATAGAAGTTCTATTTAAGGTTGGACGCGGATGCGTTCCTACTCTTGAGGACCAAGATGGTCGCCTCCAATAATGTGTATCCTACCGTAACAACAATAATTATGGTTGCTTATGTGGGCGGCTGTGGTTTGTTTCGGTCGAAATATGATCTACTACTATACATAATATACTTATAGATCACTCAAATAATGCTATTGCTTATTAGCGAAGCATTTTGAAGTTTTGTGGTTGTCGTGCACACTATTAAAATATCGATTTTACGCTCGATACGATTCTAGCCTAAAATCGATGTTGGTGTTGATGTAACATCTGATGATAGTTTATATCAACTTATTTTACAATCAGCAACTTGAGGTGTAATTAACTCGATATAAATCTCAACTTACTCGATCACACACCGCCTACCCATTTCAGTAGAGAGGATTTTTTACTGTAGGAATCGTCAATATAAAAGGTTGATTGCCGGTTAAATTACATAAGAGGCGACTATGGTCCTTAATAACGATACATCTGTTCACCTGGTTTCAATGTTGGGAGAGCTATAGTTTTTCCGGAGAAGTACCACCACCGCCCTCATAATCCGCCGTAAAGCATTAATTGCGTTTCGGTTGGAGATAAGTGGTTGCTCGTGTGCTACTCTTCTCACATAAAAAAGCTCTTGTGAGATTTGGTTCGTAAAAACCACCCTGGGTTTTTGGTGTCCAGCGACAGTGGTGACCACTTGCCGTCAGTTGAATTGTATGCTCATTGACTAGCTACATTTAAAAATAGATAATTTGATAATGAATAGAAAGTATTTGAAAATTGATAAAAAATATATTGGATTAATCTAATATATAAACAATTGTAACTTCTTAGAAGCAACGTGGATTGCCTCCGGTTATCAACGAAGATGGAAATCAACTGAGTTTTACTTAATGCTCTTAAGATGTTTTTACCGTTAATTACAAATAAATAATTTGTTGTCTGTCTGCAAAAATGTCTATTTCTATTTCTCTAAAATAATTTAACTCGTTATAACTGAAATTCAACCTACGCATCCATTACTGAAATAGTTGTTTATCTCGAATAATGTCCACGAATATTCTATTCACGACAAACTGATCTTACATAAATTTGAAGCTCGGGTGGAGCTCTACAGGTTGTAAAGGTCGTTAACGATCGAAAGCTAAGCTACGTCATCTGCGGTTTTGATGGGTGACCGTTAATGGCCAATTTTTTTTACAGATGAGAAGAGTAGCAAACGAGCATGCAAACCACCAGATGTTAAATAGTCGCAACCCATAGACATCCACGTACAACTAAAAACACGACCGAAATCCTATCTGAGTGCGAACGTCTCGCTTCAAA
Organism: Phocides pigmalion okeechobee; assembly: GCA_018251015.1. Classification (NCBI taxonomy): domain Eukaryota; kingdom Metazoa; phylum Arthropoda; class Insecta; order Lepidoptera; family Hesperiidae; genus Phocides; species Phocides pigmalion. The sequence continues at coordinate 5,518 of DWON01003040.1, forward strand.
GTACGGCAACCGTACTTCTCCAACTGACACAAGTAATGCTTTACGGCGGATTATAAGGGCAGCGGTGGTACCTCCCCGGTCGAACTATAGTTCTCCCACCTTACATTTCAAGCACTTCTGTACATCGGAATATACGTTAACAAGACGTCCTGCTTGTCGTAGATGGTATTCGTTAGCAGATAACCGTACAGCCCACCTGATGTTAAGTGATCACTTCAGCTTATGAATATCAATATTTAACCTCAAGCATCGAAGTCCACTCTAAGATCGAATGTAAATGTCTTATGTCTAAAGACTAAGAAACTCATCTCGCTTGTTACATCCAGCAACCTAAACTTCAACAAAAAGAATCGTTTCTAGGTGGATTATGAAGGGTGTTGTGGTACCTCCACAGTCGAACTATAGTTCTACCATTAACGGAATTAATTGAATCTAGTACGTTCAAGGTGTTGTTAATGTGATTATAATTTTAGCGCAGTTTGGCGAAGATGATAATGGCGATACAGATTTTAAATTCATTTACTTTGGAAAGTTATGTAATAATTTTACTATTTTATCTGCGGTGATTTAGGCTTTGCCTAAGTGAATAGATCTTTATATAATGTAGATGAGCTGAAATCTATTCATATAATTAATATTTATGTATCTGTTTGTAATATCAAAATAATGGGTTTTATATAAGTGTATGAAAATATATGTGGTACGTGTAGCAAATATGCATTTTTTGAAATTTTGTCAATCTGTATTTGTTTTGGGTAAGCTCCGAAACGGGATTGTTCCACGGGAGTTTCATTCACATGTAGCCGATGTTTGAAGATTAACTTTAGGCTATTTTTATTTGAGAAAAATTAGGGTTCCATGTAAAATATTAAAGCCAGTAAAATGTTTTAGGGCTATACGTTTTATTAAGAATTTTTAAAGGTGGACGAATCATAGTTCGTCCACGACCACTCGATCAGGTACCACCGCCACCCTCAATATCCGCTGTAAAGTATTACTTGTATTTCGGTCGGAGAGGTGCGCTTGCCGGCTACACTTTGAAGCGAGGCGACCGTGTTAGTCCTCAGGAGTAATAACGTATCTACGTTCGAGCTCAGATAGGATTTCAGTCGTGTTGGTGGTTGTACGTGCATGTCTATAGACTACGACTACTTAACGTCAGGTGGTTTGCATGCTCGTTTGCTACTCTTCACACAATAAAAAAACGGTAGATAACTGACGTCATAAGTAACGATATTTCACTTTATAACACGTAAATGATTTCGCGGGCACAAGAAGTAAAAAATAAATTACTGTACTTCAGAAGGTCGTACGTCATGGCGTTATTATAAGCTCGGGGAAATCAATACCAAATGATTGGTAGTACACGTGTAAGGTTAAAATTATTCTGGTATTGTGTGAGAGGCAGTGAAGCGACTAGGTATGAGGGGCGGGATAAATTCGATAGGACTGCTAATATGACTCGTGTATCTAATAGATTACCTACAATTTACAATAATGAAAGTCTTAAAATTAATTGTAATAAAAGCCTAACCTAAATAATCTTAAGGAAGTCTGTGCCTCTGCGGCATTGTGCCAAGAACGCTAGCCGCAATCTCGCGTTGAATAGTGATCGCAATTCTCTGCGCGAAATATCAACCACGCATCATGTCACCAGCGACGTTAATCATATGTGGGACTAACTGTTTAAATTTTTTTTTTGGCACTCAATACCCACGTACCAAAGGATTCAAAGCCAAGCGGAACAAACACGTAATTACTGCTAAGTGGAACATGTTTGCACCGCTTGGCTCCTGCAGCCTCCGCCGCGGCTCCAGCCCTCTACAATGTTGAGTAAATACATTAAATATTGATATACATATATTTGTAAGATTTTAAACTAGTACTCGTATCATCGCGGAGTTTAAACACTTTACTACATAACGGGTCCTTATGATTAACGCTTTTTAATTGACGGCATTTCGAACCGGCGAAACTGCGGTGGCGGGGAAACTCGCCCCCGCAATTAAAAAGCATTGATCGCGAGTAGGTATACCAGGTACCAGGTATACCAGGTGGTATAGAGTAAAAAGAAGATGTTTATTTGGTCAGTTTTGTCTCTAACATATAATTAAGTAATGCATCAGCTGTGTGCGTTTTTGTTATGTGAGAAGAGTAGAAAACGAGCATGCAAACCACCTGATGTTAAGTAGTCGTAGCCCATAGACATGCACGTACAACCACAAACACGACTGAAATCCTATCTGAGCTCGGACGTAGATACGTTGCTACTCCTGAGGATAATTGAAGATAAGATTAAAATTGTCTACTAACTAAGATTGTCGCTTCGCTTCAAAGTCTAGCCGGCAACCGGGCATCTTCAACTTAAACGCAATCATGAGTCGGCGGATTATGAGGGTAGTGATGGTACCTCCCCGGTCGAACTATGTTTTTCTCATCTTTTAGATTTCATATTGAAAAGTGCACTCGACATTTCACCTGACAGTATTAAGTAACTTACAATGTACGCTTCTAAATTAGTACTGTAAGTGCCTTAGGGAAGAACAAAAGAGGTAATGCGCACGTGTACGCCCACAAGACGACATAATTCAATACATGATTCTAAGAAAATATTTTATTAGCTGCAAACTATTTTTATAGTAATTTATCGTGTATAAAGTATTAGAAAATGGCATCAGATATATCTGTACGGTATTTGTTATTCATTGATTGTCCACAATTTTAAACAGTTTCAGTCGTCATCATCATCAATCTATTATTGACCTGCTGGTCAGGTGTTTATTCTCGGAATATGGATTGCTTCTCAGAAGGGTTGAGCCTTTGTCCATTCTGCTGGCCAAGGGTCGATCTATAGAATTCACACACCTTTGAGGTGTTAACTGATAGCTTTCAGGTGTGAAGGTTTTTAAAAAAAAAATCTTTCACCGTTTAAGAAGGTTATTATTATTTTTAATGTATACTTAATTTTGAAAATTCAGATGCACATGTCATGGATCCGAATTTTCTCACTACCGTGTGATAGGTATCTCACTACTAGGTTATTAGTTCCGAAAATTAGTACCTACTTCAAATACCGTCCCTCTCCAACCGAAATACAAGTAATGCTTTACTGCGGATTATGAGGGCAAGGATAGAACCTTACCACTAGACTAATATTACTTATGAGAAACTAATGCCTAAAAATAATATGTTATAAATACATTATTAGATGCCATTAGTAAGGTGATATTTTTGTATTGTTACACGAGAGATGATCTTATGTACGTACATGAGTAGAGACAGGGCTTTTCATTTTCTTTTAAATCTATTATTGGCATATCATTGATCGACGGAGTTGGCGCCGCTGTCGCCCACATAGTCCGCCCACGTAGTGCATTGTTACTCCTGAGGATTGACATCGTAGTTTCGCTTTTAAGTGTAACCGTCAACTGTACTTCTCCAACCGAAACAAAATATATTTTACGGCAGATTATGAGACAAGTTTTATAGGGGCGAACTATAGTTAGACTGGGGAGGTACCATCGTCGCTCTCATAATATTCCGTAAAGCATTACCTGAGTTTCAGTTGGAGAGGCGCGGTTGCCGGCTACACTTTGAAGCGTGACGACCATCTTAGTTCTGAGTGGTAGCAACGTATTTACGTTCGAGCTCAGATAGGATTTCGTACGTAAATGTATGGACTGTGACTACTTAACATCAGTTTGTTTGCATGCTCGTTTGCTAATTTTCATATATAAAAAAGTAATGTGATTATCACCGCATTTACTAGCAGATTATTGCAACGCTTAAGTGATCGATTTCAGGTGCCATTCTGTTCTATATGCAGATTAAAGATGTTACTGATCACGTGACATCAGATGGACTATATACATACTTGCAACTTTACATTGATAAAATGAAATCTGGAACTGATGGTACTAGTATTGCCCGGCCAGAAGGTACCACCGCCGCCTTGATAATCTGCGGAAATTAAAATTTGTATTTCGGTTGTAGAGATAGGGCTGCCGCCTACACGTAAAGTCGCGGCAATCATCTGTCTTTAGAATGGCGTATGAACTCAGATAGGACTTCATTCCTGTTCAAGGTTGAACGTGGGCTTCTGTGACTACTTAACTTAGGTGGCTTGCATGCTTGTTGGCTTCTTTCGTCACTTAAAAAAAGAAAAAAAAGCCATCTCCAAATCCGACTTAGCCCTATCTTTTTCTGATCCTAATGATTCCAATTTTTCTCAAAGTCCTTTATGAAATGTTACTTTGAAGTCTATCATCATTATCATTACAATGATTTCTAATATATTATTATTTTTATTGATTATAGTGATGAAAATCTTAAAACTAATTATAATAAAAGCCTAACATAAACAATCTAAAGGAGTCCGAGCCAAAAACATGATTAGAAATAAAATCAGAGAAATTTCTTCAAGTCTATTTTTAATATTAGACCGAATAGAATTTTGCACCGTTAGAAATAAAATTGAGTTATGTAAACATTTCATTTGATTTGAGTATTTTTTACTCTGGCACGGTGGAGCGGCATCCGCCGCCGGTTCCTCTTTAAAGTGCAACTTAATTAAAATACCAGGGAACTCGTTTTCAGGGGTTAGTAAATTTTCTGCTAAGCTTTTATGAGTGAAACAAATAAACATTGCGCCCAGGAATTAAAAGCTTCCTTTTAAAGGAAAAATAATGCGTTGAAATGAATCTATTTTTTAAGTGTTGGATTAAGCGAACATACAGCTCACCTGGTCTTTGCAGCCCATGGACATTCGGACACGTCCATGTCAGGACTTAAGTTTTGCCGAATGTCTGGCATTGATGTGTTGCTATTCCTGAAGACTGAGATGGTTGCCTCGCTTGTGAGTATAGCCGTTAACAGCGTCTCTCTAATCGAAACATAAGAAATATTTTAGGGCGGATTATAACGGGGGTTGCGGTACTACCCCGATCGACTAATGTTCTACATATGTTCTGTATATCTGTAGTATTATCGCTGGAACCTTATTTAGTCTATATAAAACGCGTTAGTTATATTAGGCCAGTTTCTGCCAGTTATTCTTTCAAGGGATACTCTTGAGTTGAACGTGACATGTCGCTACTCGACAAGAGATAGCGCTCTTAGTACACTGAAGCACGACACTGAAACTTTTTTAAAATCTTTCGTAACACTCTCTGAACTAAGATATAATATATCCGCCTTGTTTGGCTTTTTTAGTATTATACTAATAGCTATTACTCTTGTAGCAAGTTCATAATTTCTGAAAATTTGGTTCGTCTCTCAGACAGTTTGTGCCCACGCAAAAATCGACCATTTGTTCAAGTTAATGAGATAATTATAAATATTATTTTATCGTTGTTATAAGATGGTTTGCGAGATGATAGAACTTGTACAGTTCGGCCGGCGAAGTACCACCGCCACACCTATTTATAATAACAAAAAAATCTCATATAATCACAATCCGCGACTTTGTAATTGGTATATTTTTAATTTATAGACTAATTGAAATAAATGTTATGTGTAACTTACTGCAATAAATGTTATGTGTAACTTACTGCAATAAATGTTATGTGTAACTTACTGCAATAAATCAGTGAAAACCACAACGAAAAAGGCTATGTTTCTGATATAAGCGTCCACAAACGCACAGACAAACAGACAAAAATTCTAACAACTATTGTTTAGGGTTCTATTGATTGATTAAGGCCTCTATTAATAGTTTTTGTCATACATTTGACATGGACAGAGAGCGATGAGTTACAATTTTATTATTTGTATAGAACAGATGTTGACAAGTTACGTAGCGATTGAACAAAGTTTATTCAAGTTGAAAAGTAATTCTGATTCTACGAACTGTAATATTTTTTTATGTGAAAAGAGTGCAAGTGAGCATGCAAACCATCTGATGTTAAACAGTCGCATAGACATCCACGCATATGGGGGCGGCGGCAGTACCTCCCCGGTCGAACTATATAGCTCTCCCATCTATAAAAAAATTAAATGGAATACTGGTAAAGGGACGGATTTCAAGTTAGAGCTCATATAATAAATAAAAAACCGATCACATCATAACCAAGCGACTACTCCGACTCAGCGATGTGACAGTAATTTGGAAAATTAAAAATAGTTTTCGAGCGCCGATTCCCCGTACGCGGTAACTAGTAAATATTGAAATGTTCACGAACACGATATGATGAAAATGTTGGAGCTTTCTATTTATATTTACTTTATTTTTTCCAGAAATCATGGTGATATTTTTCAAAATACAGAAACGAGATGAAAAACCAGCGGCGACGGATTTAATATCAAGGCTTGTATTCATTATTTATAGGTGGGAGAACTATTCAACCAAGGAGGTACCACCACCGCCCTCATAATCCTCCTTCCTTGTGTTTCGGTTGGAGAGGTGCGGTTGCCGGCTACACTTAAAAGCGAGGCGGCCATCTTAATCCTCAGGAATAGCAACGTTAGCAACGTAGCAACATACGTTTGAGCTCAGGTAGCATTTCTGTCGTTTTTGTGGTTGTACGTGTTTTGTGGACGTCTACGGGCTGGGACTACTCAACATCAGGTGGTTTCTATGCTCGTTTGCTACTCTTTTTACATTAAAATAACAATACTTAGAATATTTTTTCCCAAATGTTTCACAACATCAGCGTTTGGAATTCTGCGAGTGGATTGCAAATAAATCTGACCTATATACATAGAATGTCGTTTCTTTTTAAACTTATTTATATAATGGGCAAGTAAAAGATAACAATTTTAAAGCTATTACATATATACTCAGAGGAAGAAAGAGGCGTGCATCAAGTTTCGATGAGTTGCGGCGTAACTCATTTTGACTATGGTCGTTTTCGCTCATCAATAATTGAAATTTATTTTACTATATGTTTAGCAAAATCAGCGCGAGATATTCTGTAAAGGATCGATTGAAAATAAATTCGTCCTATGTTGAGTTACGATTTACGTGGGCGAAGTTCGAGGCGTGATTCAAGTTTCAGTGAGTTGCGGCATAATTCATTTTGACTTTGATCGTTTTCTCTCATGGATAATTAGAATATTTTTTGATAAATGTATAGCAAAATTTGCTTTTGGAATATATGAGGGATCGATTGAATATAAATTTGTCCTATGTTGACCACATGGTATAAGAAGGTATAATTTAAAAGCCGTTACATACATATACAGAAGAAGCACGTAACTAGAGACGATGTTTCGAAATGGATGTGTACGAAGTTTGAGCTATGTTTCAATTAATGAGCCGCGTGATTCGTTTTGATTTTGCTTTGTTGGTTCTCGTTTGGACGTAACTACAAACATGCCTCTCCGAGATCGAAAAAATGTTCTAAAGTTGGCTGTATACATGGAATTTTTCAGTTCGTTATGATGTGAAGTCGATATGAACAATGGATTCAACACGCTTAGTTTTCATAAAATGCATGGTATGTTTGTGTTTCAGGTTAAACCCTAACGCTTGTTATAAGTTGCGTTGCATTTATGTTTTACAAGGTGGTTGATATAACTCTTCGTAGTTAACAACGCCACCATGCCATATCTCCATTCTTTATATATATTAAAGTTAGAGTAAAGAGGCGAACCGACATTTTATGAACATGACTTGCCATACATGACAAGCATACCGTTCAAATGGCATTGGAATAAGTAACCAATTCCTTGAAGTCGATCTCCGATGCGTCGTTGCTCCTAAGGTTGCGTCAAGTGTAAATGAGTCGATAATCACATATAGCCACTGATCCACAAAACTGACACTTGTATCTATCACTTAAATCGCACGGGTTCCACCGTATTTTCCGGGGTGACAAGTAGATCAACTGCAGAAAAGATCTCCTATTTAGATTTGATGACAGTTGCGTTTTTTGTAACGGTCACTTAATAACAGATGGTCTGCAAGCGTGTCTGTTATTTCCGTCACATAAAAAACTCTTTGATCAAATATATCCCTTTACGGACGGTAAAAGGGCAATAAAATTACAAAAAAGTGCTATCTCTCCAAAAGCGTATTGTTCCTGGAACGGAATATTCTACGTCATTGCAACGCAGATAATAAAATTGTTCAGAATATTTTTAATACATACATACGGTCATAAATTAAATTCACGAGCTTTTATCACTTTACTTATTATATTAATTCGTACTAAGTGGATCTTATTAAATGAATTCGTCCTTCACAAATGTTGCAGCTTTCAGATTTTTATCATGAAAGCGACTTATGTACAATGAAAGATTGATAATATATCATAGCGTTATTATTATCACAATCAATCTGTTTTGTATTTTTATCAAATTTTTGCTATTCCACTGTTGAGCACAGGTCTCTTTTCGAAAGAACAGATGCAGTAGAATCGGGGAGGTACCACCAACGCCTTAATAATTCGTAGTGAAAACAATCTTTTGTTTCGGTTGTATGCCGCATCATGGTCAGTGTAGTCAGAAATCGTAGTTGCTGACCACACTTAAAATTTAGGAGTATTTAACTAATTCATCATTTCACCAATGCTCCATTTCAATTATTTCTCTTCATTTAACCAATATTCAATGTTAATTGTTTCACATAATTTAACGAATATTTCATTTTAATTATTTCTTACGTTTTAATGATTTTGAAGTTCATGATATTTTGTTCATTTTTCAGAGCTCACTTTAGGGATGTACTCCACACTGGCCTGGGAATGACGGACGCATACATGATGGAGCGAGTCATGGTGGCCCTGGACCGAGGTACTTCGCCATACGTGACAATGGCGACCTTCGCGAAGGCAATGTCATTGTATCTCCGCGGTGATCTTGAGGAACGAATAACATATGCTTTTACGGTACTCTTGCTTTCTTACTACACGAACAACACTTACAAAGATTAGAAAAATGTTATGTAAAATATGGTTATCTAAACTATGATTGAAATAACGTAATTTGTGTCCCAAATTTAAGGTGGATTAATCAGTATTATTCACTTTTATATAATAACAGAGATGCCCTTGGGAACAAGTGACAACTTAAGTTCAAATAGATATATATAGCATCCTCGCTTGCAACTACATATTTTAAACAAATATATTTCTCCTAGTGTTACGATCTACTTGGCGAGGGTCATTTAAGAAGAGAGACGATGTACCAATTAATGAAGAAGAGCTTGGCGAAGGCTTCGCGGGATGATGATGTTGAGGAAGCAGTGAAGGTAATTTTGATATGTTTTTACAGTAAAAATGTAAATTTGATCTCGAACGCGTCACCGATTTTTCCAAGTTATTGAAAAGAAGAAAAATATAGTGACCAAACACATATATATTTGAGTGGTCTATAAAGATTTTAAAGGCGTCTGAAGTATACCAATCTGCAAAAAATAAATTAGCACTTGCTTTAACATAAAAGTAAAACGTGAGAAAACTTGCAAGTCTACGAATGGTATTTAGAAGACCTCAAAGTTGTGGACCTCAAAATGGTGGATAGCGGTCTAACTCTATTCATTCTGTGTCTTCACTTGTGTCCAGACCTGGGTTCACGTTGATGTTGGTAAAGTTTTATCAAAAAAATATGTATGTATCAATTTATATTTATCAAACGCTTTAAAGATAGAGTTATATTATCTCATTCTAAGTATAAGGTACACTGAGATAATCGATTTCTGATGAAAAGCATCCTTTTTATTATCGGTAAAATGTAAGTAACTTTAACTTGACATTTAAGTTAAGTAGTTAACCTTGCCATTTAAGCTTCTATTTAGAGCAAGACGTAAAAGTATTTCATTAGAAGCTCAATCGTGGAAGTCTTCAGCGGATGCACCGCCCACGTCGACGATAAATAGTGCCTTTCCAATATTTTCAGATTCGTCAATCAAAAGCTCTTCTTCGAACTGGTTTTAAATGGAATATTCTATGTAAGAAACAGAACTAACTAACCTTAACACATAACAGGATGTTGCACATCCTGTTATTGTTTGTTAAGGTTAGTAGGTTTCCCAAGAACCTCGTACCTGAATAAGAATATCTGGAAATCTAATGAAAAGGTCACATCATATATTTTTCTAGGACTTGATGTGTGTTACGCATTCGAACGATTTTTTTTATTTAAACCAAAACGCAACAGCGTTATTCTGCCCTGAAATAAAGCAGGTATGGAGAAGTGATTCCGGGATTGAACAAAGGGTTCTTTATTGTTTTTCAATGGGTTATTCATTTACATATTTATGTGTTATGACGTCACTACGTCTTTTATGTGAGCTAGCAAACGAGCATACAAACCGCCTGATGTCGCAGTCGCAGCCCATAGACATCCACGTACAACTAACTACAAACACGACTGAAATCCTACCTGGGCTCGTAAGTGTCTACTGTCTGTCTGTTGCTACTTTTGAGGACTAAGATGGTTGCCTCGCTTTAAAGTGTAGCCGGCTCACCAGTGTAGGACTTTTCCAACCGAAACACAAGTAATGGTTTACGGCGGATTATAAGAATGGAGGTGGTACCTGCCCGGTCGAACTATAGTTCTCCCCGCCTTTAAAGTGATGGTCATTGATGCGTATTAGACCGTTTTTTTTATGTAAGGCTAGTATTGAACGTACATGTAGACCGCCTGATGTTAAGTAGTCGCTGCAGCCGTGGCCATCAATGAGGTCCCTACAAGACAAAAATCATATTTGACTCGTAAATAGATGCGTTGCTATTCCTGAGGGCTAAGATCGTTTAAGTGTAGCCGCCAACCGTATCTTTCCACAACAAAAGAATTGCTTATAGCGGATTATGAGGGCGGTAGTGGTACCTCCCCGTTTGAACACAAGAGTTGCTTTTAGCTGATTATCAGGGTAGTTCTGGTACCTCCCCGGTCAAACTACTTCTACCATCTATCAAACAGTGCCAAAATATAAAAAAAATATTATGCCTGTCTGTATGGCTAGGGTTCGATAACTACTTTGCTAAGTAAGAAAGGGCTTTAACCCGTTCACTGCGGATCACCCATAACAGGCCTACCTCGGTGCTTACCGGTTGTGCGTACGTAGAATTGTACGTACTTCTCGCTGGTGCGGATGTAGTACATTTATGAAAGTTGTACATTTTACTGATGCAGTGAAGGTGTTAAATAAATTTCTACAGTCACATTAATTTTGTGGTTTGGTTTGTATGAGCTTTTTAGGGTCACTTGTAGGTAAAAGTATTTTGGTAGGTGACACTTATAACTCGACTGGGAACGTACCATCGCTGTCCTCATACTCCGCTATTCCGTAACTCGTGTTTTGGTTAACCGGCGTGCGGTTATCTGCTGCACTTACAAGTGAAGCGACCTCATGGTGGTCAGCATACTGATACTTCTAAGAGTATTTCCAAGCATTTACCAACCACCTCACAGGAGTTCTTTCGTTTGATATTGTATGTAGATGTCCATGGGCTGCAGCGACCATTAAACCTTAAGGGACTGCATGTTACTTTACTGTTACTTAAAACCCTTTCATCCAAATCATTTTTTTATGAAAATTACTCTATAAAATATGTTCGTCTCTTGTATGTTTTATTTTTCAGTTATGCATCGATGTTACTGATTATTTAAAATTTTAAACAAAATATTTAAAGTAACTATTCTATAACATCACTACCACCTGTTGCTCGGATTGCGTTATTTTAAGTAACGCAGAATTGTTGAGCAGTTTGATGCTTTTTTGACAGATGGCGTTAAAACCGTATCGGCCGCACGAGCCGCATTCGACGCAAGACGCATCTGTTAGCGTCGTTGCATACAGTCCACTTGTGTTCATTTCTTCCTAGATCCGCCCGCAAATCTGTTATTTGTAACCCTTTTTAAATTAACCTAATATTCTGATTGAAATAGAACCGATGTCGTCTTGTTTGTTGATGTTTGTCAGACTTGTTGCTTCAATTTGGCGAATCTATCAGAGAAAGTGATGGATTAAACAATAGGATTATTGAGATAATTAAATAATATTATGACACTTACTGTGTTCTGATTTGAAGAGTATTTTGAGGGAGAGATAATCGTACTCATGCCGTTTTAATATTAACTTTAGGTAGAACTTTTGTTGTTAATTTTGAAGTACTATATGCTTCAAAATGAATTTATTATAGTATCGATCTGGTATGGGTTTCCTAACATAATGAAAAGTTAGGTTACAATTCACCACACTGGCCAGGTACGGATTGGTACACTTTACACTTTTAATAAATACATAACATTTGCAAATTTTTATACCGGTAAATATAGTAAATATGAGAAAGTTAGTGAATGTGGTCAATCCAGTGAATATGGTAAACCTAGTGAACTTAAAAATCTAGTGAATCTAGTAAATTCAGTGTATTCAGTGAATCTAATCAACATAGAAAATTTAGTTAATATAGTGAATCTAGTAAATCTGGTTAATCGAAGAAATTTAGTGAATGCAGTGAATGAAGTGAAAGTAGTGAATCTAGGAAATCTAGTTAATGTAGTGAATCTAGTAAATCCAGTAAATGTAGTGAATTATATAAATAATTTTATGGACTCTCTGCGTGTATCTTTATATTTCCTGTGAATCCTAGTACGATTCTATTCAGAGCCATCTGTCAAGTATTATAATGAATCTTTATGCGGCGTGGGCGGTGTGGGCCTTTATATAGACCTACTCTAGATGTGTTATCGTTTCCATGCGGAAAGGTGGCGTTAGTCTCCCTGTTCCGTATTATCAACGACTTGCTAAGCTTTGTGATTTTAAACTAATATCAACGCGGAATTTACACATTTTAGTATATGACGGGTAATCGGTTTTAACGCATTTTAATTTGATATATGAAACTAATTGCATGGCTTGTGGTTATGGCTAACCTGCTAGTGGTAGTAGTGCCACTATGCGGTATGATGTACCATAATTGCATGGCTACTAAATGGTGAGAAGTGACCACGTAATTGTTAAATAGTAACGAATTATTCTTTTGCAGGAATTGGTGGATATCATGTTAAAGCGTATGGACGCGGATTTAGATGGCGTGATAAATTTCCATGACTTCCACGAGTCTGTGACGAAGACACCTTCGCTGCTGGAGAGCCTCGGCTATTGTCTCCCCGAGAGACCAGCGGTGTACTCATTCTTGGCTACTTGGTGCCCCACGTGGGGAAAAATGTGATATTTATAATATACCAAACACAGATCTATCTAGAGTTATTAATAAAATTGGAGTTCTGAGAATGCCATCGAAGTAACTGCCATTTCCTTGTCTTATTTGGTTGTACACACTATACGAACTTTATTTTTCTTCTATTAAGTTTGCAAATAGTGCAAAATTCAGTCCGTAAAGATACAGTGTTGTGTCGTGACATGACATTTTAAAGGTGGTAGAGCCATTAGACCTCGCCCGGGGCGGTACTCATAACCCGCCGTAAAGCAACATGTTCTTCATGTATTGTGTTTCGGTTGGGGTGGTGTGGTTGCCGGATACACATTATTGG
>DWON01003041.1:0-18956 GCA_018251015.1 Phocides pigmalion okeechobee
GAACTTCTGTTCTATTTGAGATTGGACGTAGTTGTCCATGGGCTGCAGTGACCACTTAACATCAGATGGCCTGCATGCCAGTTTCTTACTCTTTCATAATAAAAAAAACGCTTTTTAGGGATTATATAGTAATGTACATACAACATATAAACTTTATTGATATTTATTGATTATTTATAAGTCTATATGAACTATATACAACAGAAACTTGTCAAAACATAACATATAAACTGGCTTTTATTCTATTCAATCCCTTTCAATTTTTCCGTTCAATTTAAAACGTAAACAAATGTTACCATTAGTAGGTTCACGTTTCGTGGCGAATATTTGACAGACGCTTCCAATATGTTTCCGTGAGTTTTTCATTCGGCACGCGCCTCACAGTGTTCTATATTTGATGGCAGCTTGGCTTGGCGGTAATCAAAAAGTCAGCATTTATATCGTATCGCGATTTTAAAACCGTCCATATTTTGAAATGTCGGTCCATTTGGTTTGACTGATAAAATTTTTATCAAAGAATATATAATATATGTAAAGTCTATATATATAATGTTATAAAATCTATATAAACTTAGTAAATTCTGTGACTGCAGTTATATGATAAACTTTGTATGTAATGTTGCAATCTGGACATTCAGACCTCTTCGCTTGTAAGTTTAGTCGGTAATTGCACTTCTCTAATGAAACACGGGAATAGCTTCACGTCTAATTTTTATGTGGCGTTACTATCACCTCTAAACCCTGATTTATATGTATTATGGCCTACTAATAATATTAATGCGAAAGTGTGAATAATAAGTTTTCTTGTGGGACTGATTTAGATGAATTTTAATATAGAAATAGATTATTAAGTTGTTGTTAAAAACTACTTAATAACAATCCTCCACCATAATGTATATAGAAATAGATTAGATCTTGGAGACAGACATAGGGAACCTTACGTTGCAAAAACAAAACTTAATGTAGTTAATAATGTCGGGCATGTTGCAAAGTAATTTTAGCAATAACTTAATAAAAATTGAAGGTGTTGAAATAGGGGATGCAATTTTGTATAGGGTAATGGTTTGTTTAACTTAACGGAGGATAAAAGGGCTTTAAAGATGCAATTTCGTAATATCGACATTACAAAAGCTACTTAGTTATAAATATAAATATTATATTCTGTTACAATGAGATATTCTATTTTCGTCCGTATGAATAATAAGTACGTTCGCGGCTGATGAATATTTGATCGAGTTGGTGGTTATGGCAACGAAAATACTCTCGTCTGTTATGTACAAGTGGTCGCAAAAATACACTACTTTATTAATATTTCAACCCTTTCCTCTAGCAGAAACACGGATAGCTAAAAGCTGTTTTCGTGGCAACTTTACCTAACTTTGGTAAATAAAAAATTACGTTCATAAGCACGATTAATAATGAACATGTCTATGTTGTAAATTCATAAAATAACTGTTTACAGAAAATAGAATTTTGAGAATTTCTGCACCAATCCCTATTTGGGTACAAACAACACAAACAATTGCATTAAAAATACAAGTCAAATGTAAAATTACGTTCTTTTGAAACTGTGTCAAAAGTTAATTAATGTTGTACTACATAATGTGGTTTTATATTTATTTTATTACTATTCTAGTTCCATATCTTTATGTTTGTTGATAAAATTTATATTAATTTATTGAGAAACCTAAAAATAAATTAAACTTTGCAATAAAAAAGTAATATCGAGTTTTACGAGTCTAAATGTCTCGAGTCCTGGGAGTAGATTTTTTGTTACAATTGGACAGTCCCACTACGTGTAACTGATCGACAACGCTACGGCATCGGCACTGCGGTGCATTGCGAAATTTTACCAAAGTTGCTGAATCCAATAAGGCCAATGTTATGTAGGACACACTTATTTCAATAGTTGGTGGAACTACTATTAACTACTATTCGACCTATTGGAACTATTCGACCGGGGAAGTACCATCGCCACCCTCATAATCTGCCGTAAAACAACTCTTGTGTTTCGATTGGAGACGTTCGGTTGCCGGTTACTCTTAAAACGAGACCATCTTAGTCCTCAGGAGTGGTGACGTATCTACGGGCGTCTTTATAGGACTTCGGTCCTACTTCAGGTTGCACAGAGGGAGACCTGCCTCGCGGATAACTCTTAGTAAAGTCCCTCCCCCCAGGCCTAGCCATGGAGATCAATGTGACCGGCAAGCTAAGCCCTATTTGAGGTTGCATGTGGCTGTCCATCGGCTGCAGCGACTACTTAACATTAATTGGCCTGCATGCTCGTTTGCTACTTTCCTTGTATAAAAAAAACTAGTGTTGCGTTTCAATGGAAGGTACGGTTGTCGGCTCAATTGACAAAAATCGATTATTTTTGTCCTCGGGAGTAGCAACGTATTTGTCGCTGGTAATTTAAATAGTTGCAGATTGCCTATGTGCGGCGTTTAACATAGTTAACTTCATGCTCACTTGCTACTTCAATGTTAAAAATAACTTGAAAGGTTACCGTACAAAATTCATAGTATAGCGGTATCGTTTAATATATGCATACTTAGGCAAAACGGAGATAAATTTTATGCTTAGCATATGAAATACGTAGATGGCTCATTGTTCGTATACCGAAATCTATAAATTAATACAGCAACATCTCTTATATACAAACCATTAACATACATAAATTATTTATAATCTAATAGCGAATTGATTTTTTTCTCTTTTTTTATCACTACAAGTACCAGTTTGATTTGCATTTTTTTTATAATTTTATGGGACTTTACCTATGGATGGTTTTAGGATATTTAGCAACACGTTACTATTGTTAGAAGCCTAGCTCCATTTGCAGTTAATGCAAGTAAAACCGTGAGGCATAGATATTGCTTAAATGTTTATACCAACTGTATTTCAATGTTACCACAGAAAAGTTTCGTAAACGAGACAAACTTGCAAAACAGCGATAGTTGTCGGCGGGGATACTCTCGCAACGCCACGCTTGCTCGGTCGATCTGAAAAATGTTGTGGACGAAAAACTTATCCGTAACTTTCCTCGCCATTTAAACCGTTACGATAAGATCGTACATACCAAGAGACCGAAACACCGGTCACGAAGTCTTTGTCGAGAGATTGATTCGTAAAAACTTACCGCTCTTAATTTGATTTGTAATTTTTTGTGTAACCATCGCCTAATATTAAATCAATTAACCTTGGATTAAACCCGAATACCAATTTCAAGCAGACGCGTGACTTATTGTTTGTTGAACGAAATTGAGTAATCTGTTTTGTTGAAATTTATTTATGTAAGTGGTGAGAAATATAATTAATTGCGAGGTGTAAATTGCTACTTTGTTACGATATAAATATTTCCAACGACTTGTTTCAAGTTTTTTTTCGGTGATTGGCATGATTTTTTTTACCGGTGTATAAAATAATACGGTAACCGACGGTCTCAGGGATCTATGCAGAGCGGAAGCGGCTGAACTTCGAATCATGGAAGTTTGTAGATAGACTTTCTAAAGCGTAGTAAACTCTTAGGAAGAAATGTTAAATTGAAGATGAAAATTTGTATGACTTTTAGATTTATTTTATATCATATATGGGTGGTGTACGTCGACTTTTACGCGAGCAAAACCGCGGGTAAAAACTAGTTGTCGATAAAAAACAATTATGTAACAATGTGTAACAAAGTGTAACATCAATTGCCTTAAATAGGTAGTTAATATTGTTAATGGCGATGTCAACTAATTATTAAACTATACTATATTAAGTTTCAGTTGTTTAATTATGCGAAATCTTAATTGTGTCGTAATCTATTCATCGAGGGGTAACACTGTGAATATGTATATCGTAATTGCCTTACCTCGTACACCAGCGGCGTGCTGAATAGTTAAAGAGATACGTATTCAATAGACTATGCCTCGTTCCCTCGGAGACAACCGCAAAAGCTTTTGTTGCGAACCCGAGTCTACACAAAGTTCCAGTTTTCCACCTGAGCGGAAACATTTGTGAAGATGATTTTCATTATGGAAAGGTTTATTAATTCTCATTGAAGCGTTAGGAAATAGATTGAGCTGATACTTTTGTATATTTTATACCTTAATCATTAAATAGTATTGTTCCACTACTTCGCACAAGTTTCTGATCAGGTTTGGTTATTAAGTAGAGGTTAAGCCAGAGTCTCTGTAGCACAGGACCGTTATAGTATCTCCTATTTATCGTCAAAAGCAACTGACTCCTGACGAAGGTTTTGGTGCAAAATAAGTTTTTTTTTTTTGTAAATTTTGCGAGATATAAAATAGTTATATCCAATGTAGTAATTCAGCCGTCATTTGAAATATTTGTAATTGTTAGATTTTGCAACTAGGTAAGGACTGGATGCATGTATGAAAGAAAAATAATATAAGTAAATATAAATTCTATTACCCGAGCGAAGCTGGGTCATAGGTAATAGGCAATTAGTACTATATACATATTATACTATAGAATATTCTAATACCAAGTATAAATATTCATTTGCACTTGTAATTAAAATATTCTTGTTCAAAATTAGTTTTTCAATATCTTCGCAGCTTTAAATTTGTTTATTCAAGACTAATCTCGCACATAAATAATCATTCTTGTATACAAGTAATAAAATTATACCTGACCTCTGTCCGCACATCAAAGATATATGAAAATAGAACCCAAAACCATAGTTCTCACAAGTTTTGTCTATTTGTGCGTGCTAATCTCAGAAACGGCTTACCCGATTCCGCAATTTTAACTAACGTATTGCAGTAAATTATACTTAACATTTAATTTCGATATATCTCTAAATAAAAAATATGTCAGTTATATGTATAAAATATGTTAGATGTTTTTCACATAGTAGTTTTATGTGGCTTTCTCTCGTGTTAGCAATCTTAAGAAATATAATTTAATTCCCGACAAGTATGCGTTGAAAATTGTGTACAAAAAAAGAATATTGTAAATTAAATTGTAATTGACTTCGAACATTATCTACGTTTTATTTTCTTATGAATATAAGATAGACCAATACATGAGACATTTTTTGTATTACAAAATCTAAAAAAAATCGTTAATTTAAGCCCCACGTGATCTACGTTACGGGCTGTGTCTAGTATTTTGTGTAAATATTTATATTCATTCTATTTGCAGACATCACTCCACTCCAAATTAATCTGTAAATTTATAAATTGTTGTTGCTCCCTACACAAAGTAATTAAACTGGATTTCCAGTTTTCTCCCTGGAGATACGTAAGCAGTTTCGCCCTGGCATGTCCTAATTTGTACGGAAACCCTCACAATTCATGTATACAGTTATTTCTCTGTAGTTAGCATAGCGGTAACCATGAGGCTCGGTGGCATTTGTAGTTGTTTTGCCAAAGTTTGTGTGCGAAATTTTCGAATACCAAAGTAACTAAGAGTAAATATTTAAATACGAATACTGAAAGCACTCTTTATGAATACTGTAACATTGTGACACTTTATGTTTCGTTTAGTACTTGTAAATGAAGCTTTTGAAAAGATTATTATTATCCTAACATTTATCTTGAAAAGTTATAGTATTTACATAAAGTATTGGATTATTTACCTTAAACCTTTAATGAACTAGTTCTTTAATGAAGCCTTACGAAGACTTTTGCATATTGCCATCTAGATTGTTCTACTAAATCTCTATATTGTGCCATGTCTTGTGAGGATTAGTCTTCGTATATATTTCGAGTACTTTTTTTTCTTATTCTGAATTCAGGATGTAAGTTCAATAGCATCGCATTTGTGTGTTTAATAGTGTATTAAAATACTTCCCAACGAGGTCACGTGCTAGGAACTGCTAGGAACAGGAATGCGTACGGACGGCTATCTCAGCAGGGCGCCCGGCGTCCCGTCGCGTTAAACCACAGCGATGTCACGGGAGTGTCACTGAGCTCTGCATACACACTGAATATTGTATCGAATAAATAAAAGATTTCAACTTTATTCACAGTACATCAAAGCTGGGATTGTGAGTAGTATGCGTATCAGATATGTTAAAGTTAAAATGTTCAGCGTTGGAAATGATCAGCGAAGTTTACTTAGTGTATATGTGAACTAAAATAGGTGGTTACAATACTTACGAAATGTCGGGAATCCTTTATGTACGATGATGTTTTCCCTACCAAAGGATGTAATACTGAAGCTACATGTCTTGCGAGTTCATATGTGGGTTAGTCGATTTGACTTACTATCTTCTTACGTCTTACGGGAACTCCTAGTTTGGCCCCGTATAGTGCAACCACCAAAACTTTACGGCCTACCGAAAGTTCACAATCTCTTGACCTCCAACACTCCATGGCACATCACCACCCTACACACCTGGCATCGGTAGCTATATCACTATGATCACCTGGCGCAGGAGATGGAACATCTAAAAGAGAGTGTTTCGGTTGGAGAGGTGCGGTTGCCGGCTACACTGTGAAGCGAGGCGACCATCTTAGTCCTCAGAGGTAGCAACGTATCAACGTTCGAGCTCAGATAGGATTTCGGTCGTGTTTGTGGTCGTACGTGGATGTCTATGGGCTACGACTATTTAACATCAGGTGGTTTGCATGCCAGTTTGCTACTCTTTTCACATAAGAAAAAATCACAGTCGTTAGAACTTGTTGGATGCCTTTTCCAACTCTGTCCACCAATCGGCACTGAAGTAGTATGTACGTAAATCTCTCTTATTGTATGGACGGACCCGTGTTCAGCAGTGAGATACTAAAAGGGTTGCGGACAGTTTCCGATTGATTGTTTGAAAAAGTCACTGCTTAAAATGGATTACTCTGTTTTTTTCCATTTGTATTCTTCATCACGACGAGTTTATCTTGCATCTAAAGTACCGTCGAACTGAATCACTAACGGTACATACGATTTTAACTTACGTTTTGACTGAGTATTAGCGGATCTCAAGTTTAAATTGTTATATTGATCTTATTATTTGCATTTATAATTCGCCACTTTTTGGTTACTTTTAAATTTAACGTAGATTTTATTACTGGACATTGTCTGACATTGGTCTTAGTGACCTTAACTATAAAGCTGGAGATTGTGGGTTCGATTCTCAACCAAAGTAGATATCTGTGTGATAAACACGAGAGTTTATTATGTATTTGTGGCAGTTATCTATTTTTGCAGGCTCTTCCTAGTTTCAGATCACTTCATTAATTTGTTTTATAACGTTATTTATACGTATAAAGTATATAATAATAATATAATTATTATATTGATGAATAATAAAACTGAAATAAGCGCTAACTTTGGGTTAACAGTCATTACAATAATAGCTTGGATGATTATTCTGCTGTAATAAATATGATAATTATGCATTATTTAAAAAGTTTTTAAAGTACTAAACAATGTATTAATTCGATGTGAGTACGAAGTGTTTGCTTATTAACATCCAAAGTAACATTTTATTCAAATTAATTAATTTTATGATAGGCCGTATTAAGATATAAAATATGTATATATCTGATATTGTTTTAAAACTGAGAAAGTAAAATTTATATAAATAGTAACATTAACAGATAGTAACATTAATTATATGCGTGGAAAGTCCCACACATATAATGTATGTTATATATGTCCATACAATACACATGGCTGTTACATTTACGTGTGAATATTACAACTTTCTTTCTATAATTTCAACAAATTTGTAAATTGCTCGGATAGTGTAAAACCATTATTAAATATTACATTTGTATCTAAATGTTAACTTTACGAAATTAAAATTTCAAATGCTGAATACATTTTCTTGAAACGTACTTTAGGCACCGCAATAAACCTTTTTCGAAATTATAAAAGAGAGTGTTAAATTTTTGCATTCGAATCGATCCACACGTTTGAGAGCAAGGGTGCCACAGACACACACATTATGTAAACACGCAGAGGCGTGGGCTTCAAATTTATGACACCCCTGTTTTTGCGTCTAGGCTTGTAAAGATAATGCTTTTGAACGTCTGTCAATATGTGTTGTAAGCTTGATTTCTATCAAACATATCTTAATGAGATTCTTCCATGTAAAACTCTGGTTTCAATTACAGGTCAGATTCAGCGAAGTTTTTTTAAACGAGTGCAGTAGTATACGAGCGTAGTGTATTTAATAGGAAATGTTCACTTTCGACCAAAGACATCCGAAACCAACGCCGTATAGAAAAGGAATTCCAGCTGAAGCTTAGAGGCGTAGCTAACGCTAAATCTGGTGTATGCGTATGGAAACAAACATATAAATATAGAGTAGTAACGTTTCTCCCGACAGATTTCATTGGAGCTTGCGATATCAATATGCATTGACGTCACGTTAATGAGATGAAAGTATGAAGGAGCACGGACTCTTACAAAGATTTGTTTACTAACAGCTCAGTTTTATATTTACATACAGCGGTACGTCTATCTGAAAGCGTAAATTAGAATAAATTATATGTATACAGATCACGTTTAGCATAAAATAATGGCATTTCGACAGGAGATTTACTCTTAAATATGGCCCTGACTACATTAATTTGAATGTGTTCCGAGATGTTTACATGTCAACACTTGAACACTTTCCCTGCCGCGTACAAAACTGCTATGTATTGCGCGGCGTAATGCTCGTACACACCTGTGTTGTACGGATAAATCTGTGTGGATTACGGGCGAACACAATTCCTGTGATTATAACGACGCTACGTGACTGGTGAACACTATGTTTGTGTATTCGTGGATGCTACATGCTAAAATATGCAATATTTATGTGAATTGTGGGCGCCTTTCCAGTCTAGAGAAAAGGGCTCCAGTTTAGTGTTAAGCGCCGCAGTCAGTGTTAAATATAATCATGACTACATTATAATACAAATTCGAACGCGTTCGATGTTTACAAGTCAACAGTTTAAGATAATGCCTGTTCGAGAATCTTTACAAGTGGTACGAAAATATCAACAGACTTAGGGGATCGTGCAAGTCACTTGACAGCCACATCGACATCGCTATCTTGTTACAGTCGTTAAACAACTCAAGCATCTACAACATAAGGACATACTGTGACGACCGGGGAGCAGCGTTTGCCATATCCGTCTGACACGTAGAGTGTTCCGCGTTGGATTCTCGGCGAAGCAAATGTCAAAATAATGAATTTAGATTTCTGTTTTGTATTTGGATTACATAGCAAAGTTATAATATTTTAATTTGATGTTAAAAAAAGACATTATATTGAGTAAGATAAAATAAAAATAAAGTTTATTTTATTTTAAAGCATTCTAAATTTTAATAATATAAGATATAATTCAAGTAAGTATATTTGGTTATCGCCCTATTCTCTCCATCTTAATACCACGAATCTTGTTAATGTCCGTGACTTAGTGTCCTTAAAGATATATTAAAAAATGTACAATTTGTTTAGTAGATACGTGCTAATATAAGTATGGTATGTATACGGAAGTACAGATAGTACGTACAGATGAATCACATAAGCCTCTCTTTGAGCTTCACTTCAGACAAAACATTTTAGGCGACATCACATGCGCGATCACAATTTGAAATTAAGATGTCCTCAGGTAGGGCTTCAGTCCTTTTTGAGGTTGGATGTTGTAGTCCATAGATTATAGTGACTACATAACATCGAGTGCCTGCCCCGCACGCTTATATTTTATTCTTATAACATAAACAACAGAAATATTTGAGTATGAGTTACATAGTCATCCATAAGTATAATTAGTTTCAGTTTTAGGATTAGTTTAATAGTTTTAATTAAGAGCAGGATTAGTTTAATACTCTTTTATTTCTTGAAACAACAAAGATTGTTCGACTTTACTAGTTAAAGCTCTCTGATACCCGTTGAGCCAGCAGTTATTGAATTATTTAAGTCTTGTTTTGTCAGTCTATTCGCAAAGTGGCTTATAGTCCTATCTAAAGATATACTAAGACGAAAAAAGTTTTTGTCAGTTGATACAAAGGTATAGTCGAACAAAGAAAAGAAAAATCAGTAACTACCACATTCGCTTTCAACTAATAATTTCGTTTTCAATCGGTGAAGTATCAGATTTGATTTACATTACATTACGTAACAATAATATAACAAAAACAATTAAAACCACAAACTCACTCAATGGAAATCAGGATGGTGATTTATTTGAATAATTGCTAATGTAAAGTGTTAATGGATTGGAATATGTAAATGTAAATATGTAATTACTTATGTAATTATTATTTACATAGCGACAGTACAACACGCATGTTTGAATACGTTGTTTCTAAAATGTAAAGCAATATTTTACAGTTTCCCCAAATTAATACATTGTATTTTTTTAAGTGATAAAACTAGCAAAGTATCTAATGTTAAAAAGTCGCAGCTACTCCTGAAGACTAATATAGTCGCCTCGCTTCAAAGTGTAGTCGGCAACCGCAGCTCTCCAACCGAAACACAAGCAATGCTTTACGGCGGATTATGAGTTCGGCGGTATCTCCCCAGTCGAACTATAGTTCTCCCACGTTCTCAAAATGTAAATATAATCACTATGTATACATAGTGATGTACTACCACACATTATGAAAATATTACGCTAGATCTAACGCCGTTGTTTGAATGCGTTATTTAATTTTTTTAAAGGAATATTTTGATTAGTACACTAGCATTTTACTTTATATACATAGTTGTACAATATGAACGCGCCACAGATGTCGCATATTGCGCAGGCGCCCACGTGGGCGGCCCCGTGATTGCAGCACTGTGGACGGAAACTAACGAAACCCAACCAACCAACCTTGCCGCACGTGACGAGAACACGCTCCGCCGGTAATCTCTATCGCTATGGTGTTAATAACTATTTTTAGAATTGCTGGAACTAATGTGTGGAAATAATCGTTAAATGAGCCACAGTTATCATAGAACCCCGACAGGAAATAATTCGAACTACGAAAGTATGGTTGAGAAATTTTCTATTTTTTTGATGTGACAAGAGTAGCAAACGAGCATGCAATCAACCTGGTGGTAAGTAGTCGCAGCCCATAGACATCCATGTACAATCACAAACACGATCGAAATCCTACGTGAGCTCGAACATGATACGTTGCTACGTCTGAGGACTAACATGGTCGCCTCGCTTGAAAGTGTAGCCGGCAACCGCACCTCTCCAACCGAAACACAAGTAATGCTTTACGGCGGATCGTGAGGGCGGCGGTGGTACTTTCCCGGTCGAACTATAGTTGTCCCACCTTTAAATTTCACCAATTCATGGAAAAGACAAGTTCTAGGTAACACTGATTCTAAATTTGAAACTAGGTTTGAAAAATTATCAAATTCACCATTTTGTGGATAAGAAAAGAAATATCCACTAGTAAAAGTATTGCCTAAAATTCATTCAACCATGTATTCTTCCTTAAAATAATATTTTTGTACTTGGTTAATTTTTCCGTTGAAATATCAGTGAACTATTCAATTTTCCTATTTTTTATCGGTTTAATTTTTTATTCACAGTTGTATAGTTATAGTATAGTATAGTATTCGTGTTCTCACGTGTCTTCCCTCTACTCCCCTCCGTGCAATCGACATTTATTCGATATTAGATTTGCACGAGCACGTCCGATAACGAGCAGAAACGAGACTTTTATTTTATAAAGCTTGTTCCAGTGCAGTACGACGTCATTTTATAATTAACTTTAACATTATACTGGCCCCATCTAGTGGTCAGTGATACTCTGCTAAACGGAAACTTGTGGGTTCAGTTCCCACTCAGGATAAATAATGTTTTATAAGCAAAAAAACTTGTTTTGGGTTTGGATGTAAAATTATCTGTTTACTTTATCTGTTTGGATGTAAAATTATTTGTATTTACATTTATGTTACATATGTCTTTATTAGCTGTCTGGTTACCATATTTTGGGATCAGTTGGCAGTGTGGGACCGTTCAGTCAATATACTTTACGTTACTGCTTGGTATTTAAATGGTATTTATTAACTTTATTTCCCTTACACCCTTAATCCTTTACACTTGACTATACCAAATTTAATGAATTATCGTGATATTTTTTGTTCTTTAACTACAATTAAGTGTTTATTCCAAGACTATCTTACAAGATTTGTTTTCCGAGATGAATTGCTTGGTAGTGGATATTGTTCCGAACTGTACTAGATCCAATTTATTTTTTATTCAAATGAGCCCAGCAAACCATTTTACATGTCTTGGTTTTTTGCTTTCCATTTCTATGTACGTTTATCTTCTTTAATGCAAAAATAATGGAATATTTATTTAACTAATTCAGAAATCAATAATTTTGTTATTTTCCACTATGGTATTTTCAAATTGCGTTCAAATTCCGACGGCTTACATTACTATTCTACTATTACGTCATTCATCAACTAGGTAAGTAAGACATGCCATCAATCTTGTTATGCAGTTTATGCTTATAAATTATTTCACTATATTTTTCTCAAGATTAGTAGTGCTGATGTCATGTTTTACTTCATTGCATTAACATTTTGTCATGCTGAATGTCATGCTGCGTCGATGTTGAATTTCGTTTTAGTAATCTCGTATTTTTAGATGCTATGGTATTCAGAAGAGGTTTAACTTACTTTAGGTTACGTTATGACGGATCAAGAATTAACCAATGTTGTATATCAGCCGTTTATTGGAGCATGATACAGGTTTTCATTATGTTTTTACCGACCATAGAACGCATATCCTGCATTTATGCATTCATAAAAATTAAAGTTCTAAACCCTGGTCGATTTATTGCACATCCCTCAGATCATATTGATACTTCATTGCATTTTGTCTCAAGATTGGTATTTTTGTGCCTCATAATTTTCCGCCGATTTTTAGTTGAGACGACTTGTTACGTCCTTAAATGTGTTTCAGATGTTATATGTCTAGGAATATCTCAGAAACTTTTAACAGAATAGCCAATCAATCAAAATCAAATAATATGAAATATGGTTAAATTGCTTTAAAAATTTTGTGATTATATGTTATTGTTTCTTACGAACAATTAAAATAAGAAAACCTTCCATTTTTATCGCAAATCCAGGATAAATCACATATAAATTCTATTTATACAGTGCATTACAATTACTGTTCCAATTTGCATGATGTTCTATTTTGGGTTAACACTGCGACTGGTTCATTACCGTAAAAGAATGCCTGTGTTCCATTAGCCAGTAATTATTCTGTTGCAAATTTACACGAAGGAAATCTCACAGATTACTTAGTAGTAGTCTCTCTGTTGCAATTTTGCATTCATTAACAACTATTTGGTTAGTAACATTGTTGTACAATACGTCTAAAGATAGAACCTTAGTAATCCAACTGCAGTGTCAAGTTAGCCACCTACGACCGTGTTCTTGTTTGTAGAGACCTGGTACAGGAGACGATGCATTCTAGCTTAGTCCTTTAAGGGTTGTAACGTATATATCTGTGGCCAACGTCAAGGACCCCTCGTTGATTATTACAGATGTCGGGGATTACTTTCCATCAGATGAACTGCAAGGTTGTCTGCCACTTTTTTGCTTTGGTTTCTATTCAAAATCTATTGTTCTATATGAAAAAGTCTCAGGTCGGTATTTATTTGCTTAAAATAAACCTTGCTTATAAGACACATTTTAAAGCGAAATGGAGGCACAAATATTAATTTGCTAACGAAATAATGTTAATGAGAACTCATCTACTCTAAATCCTACGCGAACACATGTGAGTCAGTAAGCCTTTTCTGAGATAGCATTAACACTTCCATTACGCTACGGTATGCGTCTGTTTATAGTAATTGCTTTGATTCGAGTGGCTGATTGCAATTTACTCGTTGACCTCGTTGTGTGTAAACAGTGCGAGATCTTTTACGCGATACTACTACACGGTGACGCACGTGCTCATCAATTTTCACGGTACGTGTTGTAACAAAGACAGTACAGTTATTGTTCTCGCGGGAGATGGAGCGACGCTCCTGAAACGAATCTAACCATCTTCAAGGTTAGTTGTTCTAATTGTTCCATACTTCCGTGGCAACAGCCGACCATTGTTTCACGTACAATAACTTTGCCCGATAAAAGAGAGCTACTTAAAACGAGAGCGACCTCCGAGCAGATGTGATAGCTTTTTCCGAATCCGTAACATAGGTCGCGTGCGCGCGCCGTGCCCGATTGGCGTCGTTTGCGAGATTGAATCGCACGTCGAAACTTTTTCTATTTGCTCGACGTAGCGTGAATGTGGAATGGACCTAATTTCAATTCAGTAGCAACGAGCTCACCTATTGTAGCGGGTATTCGTCTAGATAAGTTGGAACGAATTCCTCGCCTCCAAAAACGCGGGCCGCCGGAAAAGGATCCATTCCGACGCGGCTACACGTACAGTTTTCCAAATGAAATTTCCAAGTGCTAAAAGAGTGGAAAGCAATCGGTCCCGGCCCCTCGAGACTGCTCGACTTATGAATGGCCAGTTCTATTTCTTTGGTCTCGAGTTTGTAGCCCCTAGATAGATACTATGAATGGAAAATCGAAAGTAGGTTTTCTTTTGACTAAAATTTCATTTCAGCCAATTTTTTTTACATTCGTAAACATCACATTTAGGATAAAGGTTCAAAGGAAAGCTTTATATAAGCTTAGGTATTTCGCTTTTATAAACAATGTATTAACAAAAATAATATCTTATAATATTATTTTATACTTCAAACCGTCTAAAGATCTGAAGATTAGTATTGAATAATTTTGGAACCTGCATCTTAAAATATTATAATGTACTCGCAAAGTATTTATGAGATACCATACATACAAGTAGATTCAGTTACGAATTAGGTATACTTATAAAAGAGTAAATGGATACTTATTGGTACACGCATATTCGATTTCATCAAAATTTAACGCATATTTGTGAAATTATTTAAAATATATATGTATTATGTAGATGGCACTAAAATATAACCAAGGGTATATTCCAAATATCAGTTTCAACTCACCGTGTAAGTAAACCTAGTAATATTCGTTTTATTCTTGGTGGTGAAACGTTTATGAGAGTAAAAATCTTCGAAGAGGTTGTTACTGCGGGCATATTGGAAAATATTATCTTAGCAAATTTTCGTTTTTTCAGGCGTAATGGAGTGAAACATGAAGATACTTCTATTTATTATATTGGCAGAGACTGGGTCGGTTGCGGCTTAAGTATTGAAGAGGGTTCGTTCCGTCGCGCGGACTTTGCGAAAGCTTTTCTGTTCACTTGAAAGTCACAGTAATTATATTACAGAGTTTCCCACAGTTGTTACCGTGTTTAGTGGTTGTCCATATTTATTTTAGATGGTGTTAGTATCACCTGATATTCATCAAAATATGAAAGCTATGGAATATCGTTACATGAGAATTATTTTTAGGTTTCTGATTATTAAGATTCAGTTGAAGTTCATTTAAACCGGCATTATATGGTTACATAGTTTTTAGAAAGAGCTCTATAGATATTGAGCAATGGAATGTGAACAATTTTTATATAAACATGGTCTTGAACAAAGAATTGTTCCTTCGTCGATTCTTCTTGCAAATGTGCTATAATAATTAGCCTCTGCCCAGCAATGTGGTATAAAAATTATTGCCGTGTACTCTTTATATACTTATGATTTTAAACGAATTACATTTTGTGATTTGTAAATTCCGCAATGATATTATCACACATAGTGTAGTTCCTTTAAAATCATAAGTATAATCTATGTACTCACGATTAATGTTCTTTATATACTTTCCCAACACATCCTTAGAATGAAGTAAATTCTAGATCCAAACATAATTATATTTTACTTTGTTCTTGTAAAAGAAAGTCAAAAGCCTTTAAATGTGTTTATGATCTACTTCAAGAGAAAATTACGTATACCGTTTAATCGTCTGATTAAGAGAGGAAAGGGAATCGTATCATAAAATCTGCGGAGGCACTCCCACCAACCGAAGTAACCACTTTCTCAGCCCACATGCATCTGACCCCTTATATCTGCGAACTATAAAAAGCCGCCTACACTAATCATTGTGCACTTCGCCTCTGCACTACTATCATAATAATACTTTTGATGCATTTGAAAATTTATATCAGTGAAAGTATATTTTCTTTTACAAAGATACTGCCAAACTGTGGTACCTTCATAGACCGTAGCTCTCGCAGTGTGATTATTCTGATTTATACCTATTTTAAACTGTTTTAAGCAGAAAAATTTTAAAGCACGATAGCCTATCAAATTTTAGGCTAATAAACAGTAACCGCTTAAGCTGTAGTAGTACCTTTTATATAGTTTTTTTTCATGTGCCTGTCTCTTGTTACTTAGGCAAAATCGCACCTCGGTAAATAATTAAAGTGCAGCCGAGGTTGGTAAAGTCAGTTCGCTGGGCTCGACGAAAACCAGCGGCGTGGTCAGCCTATAGACACGAAAACCTTTGAGTAAAAGTTTTTTAGTTATAATTTGTTTCCTATCTCAATTGTTCTATGGTTGTTTTTTATTTCGTTTTATCTGTGTTTAGGAGATATATTGTTTTTGTTTCTTTACTTATACCGACAGCTACGAAGAGCAAAATTACAGTTTATTTATAGCCCGGACACAGATGGCGAAGGCCGCCTCTGGGGTACCCAACATTACTTATTTGTTTAACGCGTCCCAAACAGTTCGGGTGCGTTTTGAGCAGTCGAAAGAATAAAAAGTTCGGAACTATTTCTAGCGTGGTACATTTTTTTTGTAATTTTTTTTATTCAAGTTCATAACCTTTCTGCACACATTTCCGGCACCTAAGTGGAACCGCCTTCCGTAAATATAAAGTTTTCTTTTATTGGGGTACGACCGAGATGTTGTTGACTCGGATTTATTTATCTTCTTTTATTCAAGATTTATACGTTCTTGCGTAATCACGTAAACCAGAAATTCCGACATAAATCTTTCAATTACAGAAAAGTTGTAAATGTGATTATTTATTCTGATGTTTTGAGTTTTCCTTCGGGTATTAGGATTTGCGGATTTAATATAGAGCCAAACCCGATTCAATTTCTGTTAAAGGAAAGTGCCATCAAAGTCTTTTGACAAAGAATTGTTTGGACGAGAGATACTTAGGGTAAATTTAATTAAGACTGCGAAATCATCATACTGTGACAAATTTAATGCGGGTGTCGACACAAACTCGTCAAGAATTGCTTTACAATCGAGTGTTTTATATTTAAATCTAGCGATTCTACCGAGCTTCGCTTAGCTAATAGAGTTTATATTTACTTACATTATTTTTCTTTCATACGTGTATCCAGTCATTACCTAGTTGCAAAAACTAACAATTAGAAACGTCTACTTCGAACTACGACGGAGTTTTAATTTCTCGACCAAATTACAAAAAAAAAATGTTAACTTTTGCACCAAAATTTCCTCACGAATCGCTATCTGTTGTTAAAAACTGTGAGACAATACGTCCAGAGACATATTCGACAGGAGACTTTGTTTTATAATATTTAGAGATATGAAGGAGAATTATTCCTGTCTCTGTTTATTTTGTGAACCCGAGAACATCTATGCTATACGTTAAAGTTAAAATCTTACTCCTTTTCTATGGGAAAGATAAGATTCACAGGAAATACGATTATTACACTTGGCAAGCCCGTTGCTGTTGTTGTTTTAAGGCTTTATTTCTCACAATTTGCCGTAACGTATGGAATATCTTGTTTTACTATTTGTACACTGCGCCTCTCACAACGAAAACACTAGATATTGTGGATATGGTGTTTTGGCAAAATATAATAATGCCTCTTGTACAATTTTGCTAACACAGGAATCCCTGTCGCTAGCTTTGCTGCTATTACATGATAGCAAATATATTGGGATAACTCACACGAGTATATGATCCCAAAAAAGGAAGATCCTGTACTATGGAGGCCAGGCGACAAATAAACGTACTTTTGAATACATTTTTTTTTAATATATGTATATTCATCGCAGATATATTTGTCCTGGGTGGAAATCAAATGCAACCAAAATGAAATAACATGCTATCCACCTGACGGTAAAACTGCCGGACCTAGATATGTTGCCAACCCTGATATCTAAGTTACAATTAATACCTCATTTAATTGTATCCCTTATTGGTTACTTCAATTCAGAACAGCTTCAACAGCGTTATAACAATGCTGTTATAAAGCAGACAATTCCTACCATCTTTTGTATAATTAGTAAAATAACGATTTCATTGTGATACATAATAGATGTAGGTAGAATGCGTTTTCACGAAAAAGCCCTTGTAATAAGAAATCCTGCAGCATTCCGATGCCGCCGTTCCATTTATAAAAGGAATCGGAAGTATACAAACAAGTCGCACACAGCAACGGGCAATATTGATATTAATATCGGTGCGTGGCTGCCGGCCAGGGCGGGGGATCGCGTGTTTGCGTTTCATTAGGCGGACTCCACGCCCCGGCGCGACGCACGACCTGTCATGCCGCGGTATCGGCGACTTCGGTAATGACTCATCATTTTACAAGATCGTTATCGGTAATAGACTGCGTCTGTAATTGCACGTTTCGTTTGGATGTCTGTCATAAAGGTGTTTCATCAAACTATTGCGATTAGTCGCTTACTTGTATTAAACGTGAGCGTGATGAAAGTATTGCATACGAGCTTTTGCACGCGACTTCGTTTACGTTTAACATAAATTGACGTGACTTATTTATTTGTTAACGGATTTCAATGAAAAAAAAACACTAAATGTTAAGTGAAGCCCTACACAATATTATGCTGAAAACTGCATTCAAATCGGAGGAGCAGATTCTGAGATAAGCTTGCATAAACATACAGACAAACAGACAAAGTAAAAAAACATTGTTTTTGGTTCTCTTGCGTGTATAAAGGCACCTCATTATGACTTTTTACTATATTTGCCATGTTCAGACAGCGATCAGTTACAGTTTTATTATTTTTATAGATAACTGTAGTTCAATTTGGTGTTTTTCAATTACTTTTATATAGATCATGGT
>DWON01003042.1:0-18954 GCA_018251015.1 Phocides pigmalion okeechobee
AAAAAGACGTTAAGCCGGTGGGAGCTGGCCGGGGGCGGCCCCCCCGCCCCCCAAACACCCCGCCGTAAAGCAACAAGTTCTTCATGAATTGTGTTTCGGTTGGGGAGGTATGGTTAACGGATACATATTATTGGAGGCGACCATCTCTGTCCTCAAGAGTAGGAACGCATCCGCATTCATCCTTAAATAGAACTTCTGTTCTATTGAGATTGGACGTGGTTGTTCATGGGCTGCAGTGTACACTTAACACCAGGTGGACTGTATACCCGTTTCTTACTCTTTCGTAATAAAAAAAATAGGGGCCTGATCGCTTTATAATATAAATTGGTTGTTGCAGCCAATATAAATCCACAATCAACTCCAAATAGGGCTGAAGTCTTTATCTTGTTACTCTTGAGGCCGATTGACGAATTGCTTGTACGTGTAGCCGGCAACAATATTTCTTCAACCTTAACGTGATATTACCTCATTGCAGATTATAACGGCGATGGTACCTCCCCGTTGAACTATCAGGAAGATCATGCTACAGCGACCACTTAACTTCAAATTGATTGCATCAATACCGTAGAAAATTCGCTTAAAACATTGCAAGGTGTTTAAGTCTTCTGTAAAAGGGACAGGAAAATATTTTACTCAGTATATATTATTAAATTTAATCTGGCAACATTATTAAGTACATACAACGTTGCCAAGAGTGTCAATACAAATGAGGGTTCCGCATTCGAGATAAAATTATCAAAAGTTTTTGGCATTTCAGAAAGCACAAACTTATTCAAACTAATTCTACAACCAAATTTTTGACGTGACTTAATTATGCTTTCATAGTCTGAGGTAATTCAAAAAATCTCCGATAATAACAAAATAAGTAAATGCAATTAATTTTTATTCTTGCTATAATTATTTTAGTTTCTTTTATTATTGTTATTTTTTCTCTTTCTACGTGTTGTACTACGTGTAACGATTAAATTCTTTTTCCTATTTCCTTCTTTCAATTTACAGTTATATATCAACATTTATTTTATTTTATTTTCTATTTTTATGGAGTACAATAAAGCATAATTGATATTTGATATCAATGATCTACATTCAAATTCAATTACCAACGCATAGTTAAAGTATCAAAGAATTTTTATTGTTACGTTAAGCGCGGATTATGACGCGACGCGCGAGCGTCGGGCGGAGGGCGGAAGGGGGACCGCGAAAACTTTAAGGTCGTTTCGCTGCATACGTTTAGATGATTACGTACACGTATTCACGAACAAACAGTTGAAACTACGACACAGGTAGAACCTGTACTGTTTGATCAGGGAGATACCAACGCCACATATTTCTAACGTGAATTATTTTTTAATTCAACGGAAAGGTGCGGTAAATTTATATTCATTTTTATATTAAAGTAACTTACTTACTTTAAAGCTGAATAGCCATAAACATAACTAAACGTAAGTAAAAATGTATACTGAAATAAATTAAATATATGTACATCAAATATGCTAATTAAGTATGAAAAGTTGTATGCAAATTCACATATTTTTATCACTCAAAATCTCTCTAAACTAAATAATAATGAAATTATACTAATGATCATTAAATAATATTAAAATTAATAATAATAATATGTTAATAACATAAAAATATATATGTTTTTAGTTTCCAAAACCTATGCCGCGGAGAGCTTGTTTTTATGCTTTGTTATTAATCTATATATGTTTTTATTAACATTATGTCATGTTATTATGTGCTATCCCCACCCGTTTTCTTCAAGAGCAAGACAGTAAGAGAGCGTAAACAACAGATATATTAGACCAATGTCCCCAATCGTTAACGGAACCCTAAAACCGTATAGATGGAACTTAATGAAAAATCAACGCGCTACGAACGAGATACTTTTAAATTCCGTAAACAGGGCGCTTCCGAGCGGAAAGCGGTAATTGAACGGTCGTTTGCGCTCCGCTAATTACTTGGCAACGTGTAAGATGAAGTATTTTTAAGTATGAATTCATATTCTGCGAGTGGTTTTCGTTGTTTACAAACGTGAATAGTGGCTAAGTGCTTGTAAGGTTTGAGTAATTAATGTCGTGATAGGTACTCGTAATAGCGCTATTTTACTACACACTGGGTACTCACGATATACGATTTTTGATTGCCGATATTTCAAACCAGCTGCATGACTCGTGGTCACTTCATATTCTGTGAATAGTTTTTGGTGTATTTACAGACGGGAATAGTGGCTAATTGCTCGTAGGGTTTAAGTTATTAATGTCATGACAATAATACCGCTATTTTTCTATACACCGATTAACGATTTTTGATTTTTGATTGCCGATATTTCGGACCACTTGGATGGCTCATGGTCACGGTTTAACTGCGTTGGCGGGGGGAATTGACAGATACTAATGATAGATTAATCGATCTAAACCACGTCTAGTTCGTTTTTTTTTTGAGTTCTGTATCACGACACACCACACTAACTAACTATAACCATAGACAGTTACTTCGAACTTCGAACCAGTTAGGCTGGTTCGAAATATCGGCAATCAAAGGAATTTGTCATGTTTATGACTGTTTAGTCACCCATCCAATTTTCGACCACGCTCAACGTTGCTTGACTTGAAGACCTTTCACGATCACATTTAGTAAAGCTTTAATTAGTAAATTTAAAGGTGGGAGAACTATAGTTCAACTGGGGAGGTACCACCGCCGCCCTCATAATCCGTCGTAAAGAATTATTTGTGTTTTGGTTGGAGAGGTGCGGTCGCCGGCTACACTTTAAAGCAAGGTGACCTTAGTCCTCAGAAGTAGCAACGCATCTATGTTCGACCTCAGATAGGATTTTGGTCGTGTTTGCGATTGTTCAGGGATGTCTATGGGCTGTGACTACTTACCATCGGGAGACTTGCATGCTCGTTTGCTATTCTTCTCACATAAAAATCTACGTCGCTATTTCTAGCGACTTTAATATGTTTAATTACATTTACATTGTCGAAGTGCTTAGTATTGGCAATGTTAATAGTCAACCTCACCGTTTTAATTAAACTTAATTTATGAATGCTACGCTAGGAGAGGAGAAAAAGTTACGCAAACGTGCTTAATACATATGCTATGCTGTGAGAATCATGATTGGATAACGATTATAATTTAAAAAAAGTACTAAAAACTAGTAAAAAGTACAAAGGGCACGCGCATGTTTCTACACACACGCATACATACACAGGGACACGAAGAAATACACACACAAACATATCTATATAAAAAAGAGACACACATACACATAAACGTGATCGAATGCACACACCCACGCTCACATACAACAAACATTTAAATACACAGAAACACACACACACAGGCACACACTCTCAATATCACGACTGCTTAAATACACTCGCACAAAAATGTACAATTACACGCGCTCACACGCACACACACACACACTTCAACGAATACTCGAAAAACAGTCATTTCTACACATCCAGCCGTATCTGAACCATTAACGTGGAATACGATACAATTTTCAAACTAACCGACGCTAAATAAGAAAGTAACCGAAGTAAAAGAATAGAAACGAGTTGCCCATAGATGTATTGATTTCCCCACGGCCCCCATAATGGAATGAGATTGCACTTGGAATTGTACCGATTGTGTGCGGTGTTTTGTATAGGCACAGTATACAGAGATCAGTAGTCTAACTTTCAATCATGGGTGACACAATGAGGGAATTTAAAAAGTTAAATTTGTATAAACAACAAATTACAGTTTTTCTGCATACTGTATCGTACCGACTGTGTGCGGTGTTCTTTATACACACAGTGTACAGAGATCAGTAGCGTCGCTTTCAGACATGGGTGTACATAACGAGGGAATTAAAAAATTCCGAATTTCTATAAACAAAAAGACGTAGATTTTCGCCATACCATACCATGTATCCTATCGATTGTGTGTGGTAGTTTGTGTAGACACAGTGTACAGAGACCAATAGTGTGAATTTCAGTCATAGGTGTAAATAATGAGGGATTTTAAGGAGTCTGTACCCCCCTTCCCCCCTTCCCCCCCCGCCGAGCCTCCGCCGCGCCTCCCGCCGAGCACGGATACTGCCTTGCGCCTCTGCACTCAACAATAGACAATTACAGATATTCAATTAGGCTGAAAACTATTTTTTGTTTATATTACGGATTTATTTTAATTCGATTAGGCATGTAGGTTTTGACTTCGAATCACCCCCGAAGATAGATGGCCTAGCGTCTTGTCTATAAACCAAGATAAAATTACAGAATATCCATTAGGCTGAAAACTACTTGCTTTTAGGCTTCGAACCTGGTTGAATATGTTTGCTGTAATCTCTGGTTTTGAACCCAGGACTGGGATTGGGTTTGGCGACTTTGCCATAATGCCGTAATATAGAACTTTTAAGAGGTTGAATACTATTTTGTAGTTCCGAGCCTCTCTGAGAGCATTAATACTGCTTGCGGCCTTGGGATCAATCGGAACACGGAATTGACGGAGATCTATGGTTCGATGGTCTGCTGATCTTTCTGGTTTCAAAGTCATTGACTGCAATTAGATGTTGGCTTATTATGTTCCTTGTTGTTAACTAATATGGAATTGTACTTGCATTCGATTGAATACGTCAACAACACCTACTGGGTTCGTGACAAAGGTGTCAATATTATTGACGTTGGAAAACAAAATTCTACTTTTTTATTATATACGGTTACTCAAGATTAACGCTTTTTTAACAAAATGTCGGCAATTAAAAATCGTTAATCGTGAGACCCGTTATATAATAAATTCCGCGATGATATTAGTTTAAAACAGAATTCCGCTATCATATTTGTATAATTAGATCAAAGTGGTATTTCTGTGTTGCATGAATAGTCTTTATCGAGTGTCTTGCGCCTCTCCGCCTCTCACCTTGTGACCACCGCGCTGCTACCATCCACGCTCTAATCTAGCTACATATATTGCTGCCATGTACTTTCTAACTTAATGGACTGTGTCTACAACTTTAACTTGGATGTTCGAGCGATTTGCAATCCAAAGTAACTGTTTCTATGCAATTTTATTATACTGAGAGTTATACGATAAATTACAACATTGCAGCGTTTATCAATTGAGATATAATTCAAAACTTCTGCTTGCTACTTTCATGTGCCAATAGGAATGACAATCTATAAATATTATAAAACAAAGTCACCCGTCGCGTCTGTCCTTTTGTCTGTTCGCAAAAAACTAAAAATTACCGGACGGATTTTCTCACACTATTCAACAACAGATAAAGTGATTCCTGAGGAAGGTTTTGGTGCATAATAAGTTAAGTTAAAATACGTAATAAATTGCAAATACGTTCCACTAAGCAGTGAGTACGTGTTTGTTCCGCTTGAATTTCAAACCCTTGGTCTGTGGGGTCCGAGTGCCAAATTTTTTTCGATCATTTAGTTATTTTAAGGTTTCTTTTAATAACGCAATAAACGGCTATTACATGTTTAATCTGCGAGTATTTTACAGCGTAAAATAATATGTGATATTCTTAAGTAGTCACTTACATTTAAGTGATTATACCGAAAATAATAATTGGAATTGAAATATTATCAACACTAGTGGAAAACTGATATTATATGTCGTTTGTGTTATTAAAACATAAAATGTGGTGTATATTGTGGAAATCTTTCAGTAGTCTTAAAAGTTCTAAATTAAATCATTAGTATTTTTCGCTATAGCTAAACACTTAAATATACTTATAACTGTTACACTTTTTTTATTGTGATCCCAATAATAAAGTCCTATATTATTTTGCGTACATATAAAATGCTTACGTAAAATACATGTTTAAAATCCAAATATAGTCTTGTAATAGTTATGGGCGATGATTCGACCAGATATTAAGCGCTATAATCCGTCAGCGCTTCTTTATAATAACTTGGCGTACTTACGTTATACCATGAACACACAATACTTGCCCGAAAAGAATGTTACGGAGTTTCCCACGAGAGTCTCAGGTGTGTTATCCAGGTAATAGCTACAAGCCTTTGAAGCCGGCACTTTTTGTCGGCTTGTTGGACAGTAACATGCCAAACGACAAGCGACATTTTGATTTCACACGACAGAAATCGACAAACAAGAAATGTAATTTCTAAACTCACTTCAAACAAATGATAGGATAAATTGTTTATTGAGGTTTAATTCGATTTTTAATATTTTAGTTACTTAGTATGCAGATAACTCGCTTTTGAACAAATTTACAATTATTTTTTTGCGTTTAGTTTAGTTTTAAGGTGGCCTAATTTTAATTTTAACTTAAACTTTTCAATAAAACCTGTCGAATTGTATTCTATATTTCGCCAATTTTTAGTCACGAGATGATAAAAAAGACCAGGAAACTCCTTTATATCTAACCGGAAATGTATAATAAAATTGGAATGCTACGCAGATCATCAGTATATAGATTCTTAAAAAACTTTGATAGCGTGTTTCAGATTACTTGTGGCCCCTTCTCTTTGCCAAACACAGACACAGACGCAGCAGAACATTGAGACATCTACAAGTTACGTAATAAACAACTAGTCCTGTACACGTTTAAGTGCCTTGTAGACACATATCGTTAACAATTAAAATTTAATAGGATGCACGATGCTCTCAAGAACATAAAAATAGATGATTTAATGTAATATTATCCCGGAATTTATACATTTTACAACGGTTACATACATTGTACAAGGTACTCATGATTAACGATTTATCATTTTTCATTGCCGATACTTGGAACGAGTCGCATAAAAATAATTCGCTACTCGTTACATGGCAGTGGTGAAACAAATTCTGTAAACAACGATTACCATTTCCCGCAGAACGTTACACTCTCTCGAAATTAATGCTACATTACAAATTCTTGACTGAGGGAAGTATCTGCTGCTGATGTAATGTTAAAATTGAACAACTTAAGGAAAATAATTATCTTTACGAGAACATTGCCGGGTAGGAAAATGTGGAGCTATATAGTATGTCAACGTACAAATCCGACATACTTTAAACTTCTGTTTGACTGTTTCCCAAAT
The DNA here is from genome assembly GCA_018251015.1 of Phocides pigmalion okeechobee. Lineage (NCBI taxonomy): Eukaryota > Metazoa > Arthropoda > Insecta > Lepidoptera > Hesperiidae > Phocides > Phocides pigmalion. The sequence goes on from DWON01003042.1 coordinate 7,050, forward strand.
GGGTTCGAATATGATATTAATCTCCTTTTTTATTCAGAAAATTTATGTAAAATGGTTATAAATATACATAACGAATCTATCGAAAATTCTACTATGTATAAATAAAATTTACATTTAAGTTTGTTCTCGATCATTTTCTTTTTTTGGTAAATTGGTATATCTTTCCGGACATTGCATTGTTATACTATGCAAAATTAGAACCTCTGTAAGAATATGTTTGTGTAAATAGCTATAATAGTTACTAACTAAATTTACAATAAAAATATACCTCTATTTTCAGTCTCCTCTCTAACTCATAATGTAATTGTGATCTGATTACGTTAAGTGTCGACTTAATAATACTTAATTGTGACTTCACTCAGTCCTGTTGAAACGCGGATAACTGAGGATTCTCAGTACTAAATCAGTACCATGTAACATCTTGCCTCATGCCTGCGCCATATCAAAGTAACAAGTTGCACAAAAGCACCGACACAGTCGCCATTTAATTGCTAAACAATAATCCAGTCGCATCGCCGCGCTAGAGTTATCTGGGCAAAGGTGCGCGGGCGCATGCGACGTGATTCTCCGCCTTTAGAGTAGGGCATCTACAGAGATACAATCTTTAATATGCATATCACCTGATTTTAAATGAACTGTGCAGTCCATACTACCATTGAAAAGTGGGAGAATCATATTGCGACCGGAGAGGTACCACCGCCGCCCTCATAATCCGCCTCACACACATACACACCTAGATTTCATATGTTTTAGGACGTGAATTTTTTTTTTTACTTTGTTTAATGTTATTTAGGTTAATTATTATTTTTGTTTTCTATAATTTATGATATATTTCCATTGTACCATTACGTTACCTTTCTACATATATGTATAACAATAATAATTTTAAAAAATTACAAGAGATTTTAAAGACCAATCAAGATAAGAATAATATAAAAGCAGCAGAATATAAAAAGATAATAAAAACACGTGGATCTTAACGCAATTTTCATCAATAAACAGTTTCATTAACATACATGCATATTATAGAAAAAGTATCTCAATTGATTCAAAGTATTTCAATGCAATGTCATAAATGCACCCGTCCGTTGTCAGGGTTAGTCGCTACGCCAGTATAAAGTACTGAAACTAACAGATGCTCCTATACACTTCATTTTGTCTGTAGCAGAGTTAGTCTGTCCCAGCGTCTTATTCATGCAGCATAGCGGAGCCTGCACGTCCCGCGACACACTCAGATGCAATCTATTTGCTTTACGAGCCCCTCGCCGCCGCTTTATATTTCAGCCTATGCGCTTTGATTATAACATAAAACAACCACGGAATGCATATATCTGATTTCCATAGTATAATCTCGGTTCTTACCGCATAAACATGCATGCACAAGGCGCACTTTCGCTGGATTGTCTACGAGACCTGCAGATGCTTCGTCTCGTTTGTACAATTTATGAGCTCAGGTGACTAAAATAGCTAGAAGTTCTATGCGATATTCCTTACACGTTATATTTGCATTGCGCATGACAATTACGAATTAACAATGATGTTTAGTAGTTAGTGAACTGGATTGTTAAGCTGAAGGTTGTGGATTCTATTCTCAACCAGGACAAATATTAATGTAATAAGGATGAGTATTTATTTTGTCTGGATCTTAATTGTCTGTTTATGTATCTATTTAGAAATATAGTTTCGTATAGAATATGTATGTGGTCACCATATACCAGACGGGCTCAAGTTTTAGATTCATTGTTCGGTAAAGAAATGAACAAAGCATATTTATTTCTAATTTTTATTCAATTCTGTAATCTCAAACAGTTTTTTACAATGAACTATGTAAGCCACAGTTGTTCCTACATTATTGTTCCCTAGATCGAGCGTCTCTAGGAATCTGTACGTCAGGCGTCGACGTATAATTTAAGAACATAAGCACGTCAGACTGAAATTTACATAAACTGTGCTCGTGATGCAGCGTCAGATGCGAAGTACAATAAGTCGCCGCCCGCACCGGCGGTAGTCCGGGCACGTAGCCCGAGCGATCGCTACAACATGACATGCCGCCGCAATCCACTTGCTGCTTCCACGTGATTCTTCTAAATTAAGACGTGGCACGGCTCTCATGAACTTTATAATTAAATAAAGGCTATCCCCCTTATTCAGTAATTCTATTAATTGCTTATACCATATTTTATTGTATGTTTTATTTTACAGAAAGCTCTCAATAGCACAGCAACCGTGGAAATAGATTGCTTACCGTTTGAATTGCGTACAAATGTTTGGATACTGTATGTTGTAAGTGGATCATCTCATTACACTAATGTTAGTCGGTACTTATAGGTCGGATTTATAAAGCCTTGATTCATACAAGTACTATAAAATACAATAGCATACACAGAAATCAATGCAGTAAATGCATATAAATGTTTTTTATTTTTCTCATGCAGGTCAGAATGATCACAAAATAAAAAAGTTACGAGATCACTGCAAAAACTCGCTACCTGCTGCTTAGCTCATTTTGAGGACACAACTTTGTCCGCTCACTAAATTGACGGGCTAAAATTTAGCAGGCATAGACAGAGACAGACTCGATCGATTTTGGGAACGAAAGAAAAAGGAACATGAAAGTTCTAAGCCAAGGGTTGCGTCCTTGCGTCCGAGGCGGTCGGAAGCCGAAACAAGTTATTTAAATGTGGTCGGCGGGAAGACGCTCCACCTACGTGCGTCCTTGCGACGCCGAAATGCAGGACTAACCGCAAGTTTTTCTTTGACCAAAATATTGAATTCGAGTCATTACGACGACGGTAAATTGAAATTAAAATGCCAACTCGCATCACGCGAATATTACATACGACAGTGTTAATGTATGCATGTGACCAATAAAGTAATCATCGGGATGGCCTGGCCAATTACAAGGCTGCCGACTCATTCGTTGCAGATCGAATTTTAAACTTTAATTGATGGCACGCTGCGCCATAACTTGAACACTCGCGGGCAGTCGGCCGCGCCGCTGGTGGCTCGTAGCATTTATGCAAAATATATGCTAATTCAATTTGCGCTCTCCGAGATACCTACTAACTCACCAGGCTCTTGCTGTAATCATTTCATTTCATAACCAAACTCGGTGATACCAGATTTATCACGCGATATGTCTGGAAATAAATGGGTGCCTACTTGTGGCCGACAATTATTAACTAAGTTATCTTTCGCTTTACAAATCTTCGTGATGTTCTGATTTAGAGGGATTGTAAATTTTGATGGTAAGTCGAAGCGACTAGGTTGTAACATATATTTGAACTTACTTTCGTACATATTAGGATTCGTACTCCTGGCCAACATTCAATAACTAAGTTTTATCTTCTTCTATCTTCATGACGATGTTATTTATGATTATATTAAGCAATAGAATAAAGTAAGAAGATTTTAAAATATACTTCTATTTGCCTTCTTATTTGAGACTGCCAATAAGTCCTTTAAATGAATATTAATGATCAACAAGTCGACAGATCGCAACCGGTGCAATACTTTGAGTAAGGACATGCATAACGAACGCTTCTCAATTACTTGTAAGCAGACTCGGAAACATTCCAACGTGTTTTTTTACTTTAAAAGACTCTCATGGTCCATATTAATAGGGATTCTGTTTCAAGCGATTTGTTTTTGATTGTCTCGTGTGGATGAATGGTAATGGAATTTGAACAGGATCCCGGCGTGCATACTGATCAGGTATTCAAACAATTGCCTTCGGGTCACAGTTAATTTACTTTGTCTCTCAATTGTGGTTAAACCATAATAACAATGGCTAGCGATATCTTTTACCTATACCTTGCCTTGTGGGCTATCTTTACTTAATCTTCTAATCTTTACCTCTGAAGTATAATATTTTACCATCGATTGTAAACTCGGGAATTTTTGTTTCTCGTTTTGCAAACATGATTATTAGAATATTTTGGCAGGTACTTTAAGGGAAATACAATCGCTCGGAAAGGTACTACCGCCGCCTTCAAAACCCGTGACGAAACTCATGTGCTTAACTTAAAGGGGTACGATTGCCGACCACACTTACAGGCGAGTTTTGATAGAGCTTCAGTTTTGTTTGAAGTTTTATGTGTAAATCCATGGGAATTCTTAACATTAAGATAGATGGCTTTATTAATTTCTAGAAGAATGTCATAAGGGAATTTTAAAGATATTAGCACTATAGTCGAAGGGAAATACCATCGCCATCATTGTAATTAGCTGCGAAGAAACTTGTAATTTAACTGGAAATAACTTAGTCTGCGGCATTAGATACCAGAAAATAAGTTTGGAAGTAGATGTCTACTGGCTTCAACTGCCATTTAGTATCATGTGGTCTGCAAGCTCGTTTGCTATAATTTTAATATAAACAATAAAACAGAAAGTTCTACACCATGTTCTTATAGATGTGTGACGAATTAAGTTCAACAACCTGCATTTGACCATGTCGGACTATGGCTAAAAACCTTTTTAGGGGACTCTTTCAGGAGCCTCATAACGAATAATGATAAAGTAACTGAGCGGTGTTGTAATGATATGAGTACTTAATGTTGATTACTAAACTGTTTAGTAAACATTAGTAATTCACTTTAAAAACTCTTTTAATACAAATAATGCTCCTTTAATAATACAATAAGCTGAAACATGAATATCGAAGAGGCGTTATTGAACAATTTATACGGCTTGAGTAGTATAAAATTGCGCACAATTCAGGCTTAATAATCGAAGGATATTATTAAACACAGTTGAGTATGAATCGAGAGGTGAAAAATAAGAGGCAAGAGGGCATTTTCGAAAATCGATTAAGGTAGACATGATTAAGGAGCGCGTTTTTGTGGCCAGTCGACCCTCAGTGCGACAACACAACGCTTTAAGTTAAAATGTTAGCTCACGAGGCAATAAAGAAATCCGACGGTGAATAATTACATTAATTCTGCCTCTTCTTATTGTGCCTTATAACGCCATAATTATTCCCATTCAGCTGCATTGGCGAGTGATATATAACATAGCGACATGTTATTCCAATTTACAATACTTGTTGGGACATCGGTATGGTAAATTAAATAAAGGATATAAATATGTACGACGCAACTATTCGGGGTACATTTCCTATATAAACTAGTTATGCTTGTGAGTAAAATTCGGGTCAAATCCAAAATGAATATGTCGTCCCCTTCTGTGTAAGAGGTCACTCATACACACTAGTGACTAATTCTATAAGTATCTCACATTGATCATTGATCACCAATGTATTGCTAGTCCAGAGGTGTAAGATATATATCACAGTGATTGAATGATTAAAAGACACATTTATCTCTTTACATGTCATTTTGTCGCCATTAAAATCATCTACCGTTTTAAAAATTGACAGCAAATTTTGCATGCCTAGAACTCCATAAGAGTATATTACTCTATCAATGATCATACAAATACAATACAATGGTACAATACAATACAATACAATGGTAAGTACGTTATCCAACAGTATCCAATATTAAATTTATAACAATATTGTAGTTGAAAGTTGTCCAAAAACATGAATAAAACCTACAACATGTAGAATAATTAACTAAATTCATTTAAACATGGTAAACCACCTGCGTCCAACGCGAGCATACACCAGCCTCCTGACATATTTTCAACAACAAATTGAGAATTAATCCTATATTTGCATTTTGCGGTGCTTAATCATAATGACTTAATTGAAAGAGTCAACAAACATCGTTAACGATCAGCTGGGCATAAATTCATACGCGACCGTTTGCACGCGACACGCCCACCGATGCGATTTAATTACAAAATCAATAATCGAAATGCGAGGCGGTTAATTGATTGTCCGAGATATGAGAGCGCTATCGCAATGCGTGCATCGCAACTTTTTAAATAATTATGGCAAACATGTAAACGCGTCCAATCTGAGCTCAACGCGTAAGTACATTTGCATGGTATTTATCGATATAAATTAATAATATTCTCATCTGTGTTTATTTAACTTTTAGTCTATCCAACTATCCGTCTGCCTTTCTATGATATGTGGATAGACAAATCCGCCTATCCATCCACCTATCTAGTTGTCAATCTCAGCATTAAAAGTGTAATAGAAAAAATAAATAAAGTATTAAAATCACACATTATTGTTAGGTACTTTATGGGTAAGAAAAAAAATAAACGCTTGAGTTAATTAAACAAGCGATAATTCATTTTTAAAAACGTTTAATGTTCCTTTCAAAAGAGTGGCCTGGCGTATTCTCGACTCCCTATTGTGTGGGTACTGCAATCCATGTTTTTCGAGCGAGTTAACTGTATCCTGGCTATTATATTGCAGTTGTCGTTATACAAAAAGTTCTCCGCTGGACATCACGGGCTGCGGTCATTAAAATCACATCAGCGTCCGATAAATTATTTTATTAAATGTCGATTCACACCTTTGCCCCTGCCTGAGCGTGTCTAATCGACCAAGACCTTGGAGTTGGACATGTTTTATGACTGCGTTCGGTTTGTTGTGGTATTGTTTGGAATTCAATGTTAAAAACGTCTCGACCGTAGAGCCGACACAAAAAGAAGTTTTATGGACGTTTGTACACTAGCCGGCATAGCACCGGCAGCAAAACTGTAAGGAAATATAAAATGTGGTTTTTATTGACCGGTCACGACGACCTCGACGTCATTGACGCTGAGAATGATGACGTCCAACGGCGCCGGGGAAACTTTACCGTTTACGCCGGCCGTTAATGTACTTGTATAAAATTGCGTAGTTGTCTACTGTAGCAGAGTTTGTGGTCATTGCAGATGGAAATCGTCACGAGCTTAGTGTAAACATATAGCATGACCAGCCGTAGAATGCAAAGCTGTAGAATTTTCATGATTCAATAAGAATGGAATTACCAAACTTCTACAATTATTGAATGTGGCTGTAAAAGTATTAATGCCGGTATACTTACATGTTAGGAAACGTCTTAAGATTCAGGGATAGCAACACTTCGATAATTGATTACATATGGGACCCCAATTTGTTTTTTAATTGATGAAATCCTGTAAAACGCTTGCGCGTTTATTTCTTCTACTTATTAAAAAAATTAGCGGAGTGCGTGGACCGTTTTCGACCGAAGCTGTTACTGGTCTAGTGGAAGCATGATGACGCCCATAGTCAGTGCCGTGCGCTTGTGCCGTATCGGTGACTACGTCATGTCGGTAAGTGAAAATATGTTTTATATTAGGCTGCGACAAGCGAATACAACGCGGGATACGACCGATTTTGGAACGGTCGCGTGTGTACTATCTCTGTTGCGTGATTATTTTACTTTGTCTTTTGAACCAAAAATTCTCAGTACAAAGGAATACAAGGTCGATATTGTAATGTTTTTCGCAAGTGGCTGTCGCACGTAGCTGATTTGTGTAAATTAATCAGCTATAGCCAGCAAGGTGAAGAACGTATGCATCTTTATGAAATAAATTAAATCTTTCATGAAATTTTATGCCGTTGACCGGTAAGGGACAGTAATGTGTTGAAAATGGTTTGTGATAGTAATCATTCTCTATCCATCCATTATTATTTATGTGTCCACTGCAGGACATACGCCATCCCTAGATGACACCATTAAACAATAATTCTATTATTGACTAATTCACAATTCAGGATAATCCTGTGGGCGCAGTCAAACATAATCATTCCCACTAATTGAAGGTGGTAAAGCCCATAGAGCTCGCTCTTCATGTATTGTGTTTCGGTTGGGGAGGTGTGGTTGCCGGATACACATTATTGGAGGCAACCATCGTAGTCCTCAAGAGTAGGAATGCATCCGCGTCCATCCTTAAGTAGAACTTATGTTCTATTTGAGATTGGACGTGGTTGTCCATGGGCTGCAGTGACCACTTAACATCAGGTGGCCTGCATGCCCGTTTCACTCTATCGCAATAAAAAAATAAAAAAAACTATACATATGAAGTGTATTTACTGACTAGTAATATGTAGAAAGAACAGTATAGTATAGTCACCCTAACGAGTCGCAAGCTTTTTTTAATTTGAACCTCTTAATTATAATTAAGGTAATGAACATCAGAAACTCGTTCAAACGTATAATATACCCACAAGAAATTAATCATACTAAAATACGTCCAAAGAAAAATAATCAAAGAATTGATGAAGCACTATTACATGGTCGTTATAAGCGTATTAATATCAAATTTACCTCTTGATTGAACGTGAAAATCTTCTCGAATTATAAAGACGAAGTGTGCTGATCATTAGATGGACCTAACGATATATGAACAATCTTAATGGCCATACGACTGCATAAATCTTACGGAAAATTAATGAAAAACAAAAGGACTTTTGTTCGACCGGAGAAACACTACCGCCGACATCATAATCGGTATTGTAGTAGCTGTTGATTTTTAATTGGAGAGGGATAGTTGACGCGTACCCTTACAAGGAAGGGTTTTATTAGCCTTCAGGAGCAGCAAGGCATTTATGAACGAGTTTACATAGAATTCCTAAAAATTAAAGAAATATATTTCGATTTTTAATAACATATCTTCACAAAAGAGCTTCTTACGTGGTCAAACTAAGAGCAAAGAATCATCCAGGTGACCCCATGAATACACAAGTCATCAAAATTGGTGATGCAAAGGAAGAGTTATGTACACATGCACTCCGGAATTAATTTTTTTTACGGTAGAAGAGTAACAATCGAACGCGCAGGCCTCATAAGTTGCTACATCTGAGGATTAAGATTGATGGAGGATTAACAAGGGAAGCGCCTTGTAAGTGTAACTGGCAATTAAATAAATATTATCCATAGGTAACCACCGTTTTATAACTAGCTCCTTAGTACTAGAATTTGCAATACTGCAGGTGACGTAATAGACCCTTCATATAACAAGCCAGCTGGCACAAAATCATAAAAACATGCCTTGTAAAGCCTATTCCATTTGAACACTATGATTATAAATGACACTGATGGTAACTTGATGGCAATCATAAATAACCAATCTGCATTTAAAACCAGCAATTACTCGAACTCAATTTTATGGTCACTAATTCCACATAACCCACTAGTACTGTTCGTTAGTCGTATATGTAATATTAATTATTACCTTTAATTATTTTATTTGTATACACATACGCATACTAATTTATGATCATAAAATAAAGCTTTATGCATTTTAATTAACATTCTATTTAGGTATTTGATTGATATCTCTTTCCCATAGAAGTTTTTAGTTACATCAAAAACGTACATAAATATATTTTTATTTAATATAAGTTGTAAATGGTAAATCTTGTCCACGTGATTAAGTGGTCACTGCTGCTCATACACCTCCATCTTTATACATCATAAAATATAAGGCGAACATAATCTCGTTCATTTGGATTTCGGTAACAAATATAGAAAAGTCTTGAAGTTGAGTTGACAACATGTAAACAGTTAAACTTTTACTGTTTCTGTTTTTACTGGGCACGGATCTCTTCTCACACTACCTACTATTATTATACTAAAGCCTCGTGTAACAAGTAGATAACATTTGTTACAGGACGTCACAACGTCTCCGCATAGAAGGAGAGACGGACGTTTGTTGTCTTAGAAAAAATTCCGGCCAAATCCAAGTCGGGCGCGTATCGAGGGTACTATTTTTTGTGATGTAGCAATAAATTTACGGTTTTCCGATTTTTCACTTTACCTTTCAAACGTATCAATTTTCATAGTTCTAGGTCAACGTATATATGGGCGGCAAGACTTATTTATACATGATTTATCAAATTTACAAATTGAAATTATAATTATTATTAATTTATAATTGTCAACAATTTCCGGTGCCGCATTATTTAAATAATTAATGCAACATAAAAGGAATTATAAACGTTATAATAATATTTTATATGTTTATATTTATAATTAAAAATATTTCAAATGTATAATAAATTTACTACTAACCCATTTCATTGTGAATTTTCGTCACGGGTTTTGAGCAAACAGGCGTCAGGAAAGTAGTGTGGGGTTGTTTGTTACTTAGTATTTAAGTCCGTTTGTTAGCAGAACTATAACATTCACATTTCAACTCTATTGCAAGATGTTACTCTGCTCGAAATATTATTAAAAGTTATTTTAATACTTATTTGGCTTGTTTTATTTACTAAACATAATGGAAGATCAGTCTGACGCTGGAACCGCGCCGACATATATTATGTTATTGTGTTTTGCTTCTTTTGAGAGTCTCGAAATATAGGGCATAAACTACAAAGTAAAAAAAAATAATTTTCACGTCCTAAAACATGTAAAATCTAAGTGTGTATGTGTGTGTGTGTACTTATGTATACGAGAAAGAATTTATTTTTGACATAATAAAAAATAAAGATTTTTATACATTTAAACAAATTAAAGATCAGATAAGAACAATAATGAAGTTTACGAACCATACCCAAAAATTGGGTCATGGGGCAAAAAACATAACACCTCATATTCCGATATGAAACACCCTTCGTTTGGGAGGTGTGGTTGCCAGCTACTGCGTCTACACTTACAAGCGATACGAATAACTTCGTCTTCAGGAGTAGCGACGCATCTACATAGAGAAGACTTCAGTTTAGTGTGAGGTTGTAACATGTGTGTGTGTGTGTGTGTAAAATTCTTCTTTATAATAGCTACGTTAGAAGTAAACTCGAATACTGTAGCACGGTGTGGTGTCCAGACTATAGCATACATATAAAAAGAATTTTAAAGAGTGCAAAAAAAACTTATTCGCAATTTATCCTACCGTTTTAAGACAAACAGAATAGAAAAGACCTATATCTATAAGTTGAATTATTTTCATTTAAATTCACTCTCTATACGTCGTATTCATCTAGAAATGGCTAAAAACCTGTAAGCGCCAATGTACCCAAAACAATAAAATTCACAATAAGGTACAAACCGCGGCGAGTAGCGCTTAGTTCTGTAATCCTACGTCCAAAGACACATTGAGATGTCAGCGTAAATCTCGTAGCAACCAGCGCTGGTGGTCTACAGACAGGTTGTACTTTGCTTTTGAGTACTTAAAGTTTGTTTCAAATCGATCAATACATTTACTGTAAGTTATTACGTTGGTCTGGTTTGCCTTTTTGCTGCACTCCAAAGCTAATTTGCCTTTACGGGCGTATGGATGTGCTTGGATATGTTAAAGTTATGCCTAGAGTTATAGTCCGTAGAAAACTTGAAAAATACAGAATTTTAACTTTTTGACTAATTGACGCTTATTATTAACGTAATTACTAAAAGGGAAATGCGTCAAAAATCGAAAATCTATATATTTAAAAGCAGAAAGTTGTTGATTGGTTAATCGATCCAGCTGAGACGTTGAATTAGTATCTTTAAAATTTGCAGATGGGTCTAGCCTAAGTAACATCAGACAATAGACTAAATAGACGAAAAAAATATAAGATTTTTTATACCCTTTCTTACAAATTTAAGCATATGGTAAAACTATATTTTTTATAACTTGTGTGCGAGTAAAGTCGCCGGCAAAAGTATTGATATAAAAATATAATTTTGCACATATACTATTCCTTTCCAGAATACTTTCAGTACTTGCAACTTTGCTCATTATATGTTTGCATCTTTTAATTGTTATCGAAAGGCAATACGTTAGATATTCACTTATCTACAAAAATATTCCGAAAGTTAATCTTTTTACCCAGGCTTTGGAGAATACGTTACGCCGGCGGTAATACAATGATTTACACCATAAATGTCTATGATCAACGTTAGATAGCATCTTCGATTTTATATGAAGTTGTCCATGAATAGTACTGACAATTGCCATCATATGAATATTCTTCTTCTTATTGTGCCTCTTCACTACTGAAGGTTGGCCGTTAGTTCCTTGAACCTCTCTGTGTCCATGGCCAGGCGAAACAGTTTTT
>DWON01003043.1:0-18953 GCA_018251015.1 Phocides pigmalion okeechobee
GCGACCATCTTAGTCATCAGGAGTAGCAACGTTCGAGCTCAGACAGGATTTCGGTCGTGTGTGTGGTTGTACGTGGATGTCTATGGGCTGCGACTACTTAACATCAGGTGCTTCGTATGCTCGTTTGCTACGTTTGTTACACCACTCTACCTGTTATTGAAAACTGTGAGAAAATCCGTCCACTACTTTTTTAGTTTATCATGAACAGACAGACAGACGAGCCGGGGAATTTTGTTTAATAATATTTAGAGATAAGCATTTACCTTGATGCTGTTTCTGTGTCCGTCATTGTAATCGTTATTATTAGTACCTAATTGATAATATTGGTTAGAAATATTTTAGTAACTTTTGCAAGCGATTGTACTATGAATACAAATGTATGGAATGTAAAAAAATGTAACATATATAGTAATGTAATGTAACAATTTGAATGTTACAAAAACATTAGGCGTGTAAATAGTATATTTTTTACGTGTCTTTGAAGCTCCTTTAGTATATTTGTATTGTATTATTCAAATGTAATTCGTAAAAAAAAAAAACGTGATTATTTATATTCATATACAGTGGAACCTCGATAACTCGATTTAAAAGGTGGAGGAACTATAGTTCGATCGTGGAGATACCATCGCCGCCCACATAATCCTCCCTAAAGCATTACTTGTTTCGGTTGGAGAAGTGCGGTTGGCGGCTGCAATTTGAAGCGAGGCGACCGTCTTAGTTCTCAGGTAGCAACGTACCTACGTTCGAGCTCAGATAGGATTTCGGTCGTGTTTGTGCTTGAACGTAGATGTGTATGGGCTGCGACTACTTAACATCAGGTGGTTTGCATGCTCGTTTGCTACTCTTAACTTAAAAACCTCTATAATTTCCATCGGAGTCCAAAACCCAAGACCCTTGATAACTTAAAACATCTATAACTTAAAATATTTTGTGCTTCCTTGGACTTTAACTGATCGAGTTTCTACCGTATTTTGATGTACATGCATTGTTTCCTATACGTTCTTGTGGTATGAGTGAGATCTGAGTCATATATTTCTTGATTGTCCATTATGTGATTGCCCTTCCTTATTGCGAAGCCTTATTTGTCTCTGAGTCGCCTTTCCCCTTTGTATTTCGTCAATATTTGATATTGCCTTTTAATATTTACTGTTCTTATATTTATCTTGTATATTTCATCCAGTAATTATTTCTCCTGATCAAAGACCATAAATGATAAAATTTTAGGAAAGTAGTTCCATTTCAAAATTTTCCATCTTTTATGTGGTTTTTCAGTTTGAATTTTCCCGTTTTTCCGTTTTATACTTGTCGTTGGCAAAGATATAAGGCCGAGTCTTCATCGCATATATATTTTCAATCAAGAAATTGATGTGGCTTGTGGTCACCGCTAAACAGTAAATGGACTGCAGCTGGTTCGAAATATATACAATTCATAAACTTATATCATGAGTACTAGACTAAAATGTATAAATTCCGCGTTGATATTAGTTTAAAATGGTAACTCACCAATTTTCAAAATAATACATGAAAATTGTAATAAATGATTAAATCAATTTATTAATTATACTAAATGTATTGTTAGAAACGAAAATATAAAAGGAGCTTCATCTTTGAAGACTGATTGCTTTTTTTATTTTTAAATGTGTAGTTAATAGGATTATATCTAGTCGGACCAATAAAAATTGAACATGATTACGAGTCGACAGCGATTGTCACAGTTTAAAAAATTGGCATGCAAAATACCGTGAATAGCGGCTTTTGCTGCAATTATAATGGATAATTTGAAGCCTTAATCATGATCAGGAATTATTAGCCAATATATGCCAATCTCAAGTCAAAATAGAAAAAATGCTAACAGTTTTTTATGGATCTCATCATTAGAACTTCGCCAAATGTCAACGGGACCAGACATGAAATATCTCTTTTTGAATAAAAAAAGAATCATCAAAATCGGTTCACGAAGCAAAGAATTATCGCTAAATATGCATTAAAAAAATCGTTTTTTGAACAGAGTTAAAATGTCATTGATAAAAAGGCATATTGGCAAAATACAGTATGTTCAAAATAATCGCTATATTATTAGTAGGAACACGTGATGTCATGTTTAATGCATTTTGCTATGCACCGGGTACGCACGATCAACGAATTTTTTTTGACCGTGACCACGAGCCATGCAACTGGTTCGATATATTGGTAATCAAAAATCATTGATCGTGACTACCCGTTACATAGTAAAATGCATGAATTCCGCGATGATATTAGGTTAAAATCATGTCATTTTCATGTTCACTCCATATTGGTGCGATTTACACGTAAGATTAGTTTTAATCAATATTTTTTTAATATGCGTGCGTGTTTCTTTGTATGCATAATTGTCATGCCTTAGATTCTTGTGGCTTTTCTACTGAAACCTTTTATTTCACGCTTTCTATGTGGCTACAAGACTGCTGTGTATTTCTGGGCGCGACGCGTTTTCGGCTCCTACACACCTGTGTTGTACCGACACATTTGTATGGATTTCGAGCGAACAAGTGTTTTTTTTACGTCGACGCTACAAAACTGGGGGCGGACATTACGTCTTTGTATACGTAGATGATATGTAGATGCTAAAAATACAACATATCAGTAAATTGTCGGCGTATCTTCAGTCTAGTCAAATAAACTCCAGTTTAGGGTCGCCTCCCGCCGTACTGATTATATATATCCGCACCGGTCAGTGTTAACCAATATTCGTGTTATCTATATTTCTGCATAAACCGGCATTTAACAATAATAATGTATTATTAAGGTACTTATAAAAAATATATCAAATTTTATATTTCGGAAAGTATAGTTTTATCATCACTCAAATTACTCTTACTATCTTCTGAATGATTTATCGTATCAGAAATATTTATTGTATTTTTTACAGTTTATGTAAACGTTGTAAACTTTATAATGTATAATATTTATAGATACAGTACAAAGCCGCTTGTTCCACTGAGGAATGTATCATGACGTATCTTTATGAAACGAAAGTGTGGTATTTAATGTTTGAAGACAAATTCTTAAATTTATAAATCAACAATTTGTTTTCAAATTTAAAGAAAATTTACTTTTACGGTAGGTTTATTTACATAATCTGCTATATATATACATGTATCGCTTGTCCGGTAGAATACAGTATCATGTCAAAATTTGGCACTAACTGAATTAATGATATCACTTCGACTAAAGAAAGTACGTTAAAAACTTTAATCGCTTCTCCTGAAAATTACGTTTTTAGAGTTAATACAGTATTCTTGCGGACAAGCGATATATATACACATAGTATTTACTAAATTTAAGGTTAACATATACATAACGCTGTAGCTATAAGGCGGTTTGTATTGAACCGCGTCATGCGACTGTGCGGGGCGACGGAGTCGCGTCACAGTCGCTCGCCACGCTCAAAGGGCGTTTTAACACTGAAAGCGGCGCTCATATATTACATCAAGCTAGCGTTGCGTCAAGCGGCACCAAACTGGAGCGGTATTCTTTAGACTGAAAATGCGCCGACATTTCACTGAAAGCATTTAAGAATAAAAGGTGGTAGAGCTGTTAGAGCTCGCCCAGGGCGGGTTCACCGCCACCCACATAACCCGTCGTAAAGCAACATGTTTCTCATGTATTGTGTTTCGGTTGGGGAGGTGTGGTTGTCGGATACACATTATTGGAGGCGACCATCTTAGTCCTCAAGAGTAGGAACGCATCCGCGTCCATCCTTAAATAGAACTTCTGTTCTAATTGAGATTGGACGTGGTTGTCCATAGGCTACAGTGACCATTTAACATCTGGTGGCCTGCATGCCCGTTTCTTACTCTTTCACAATAAAAAAAAGTGTGATTGCCGGCTCACTTATGAGGCGACTATCCTAGTTCTTACGACTAGCAACGTATCTTCCAAAGACTTCAATTGCTATTATTATCAAATGTAAGTGCGGTTGAGTCGGTTATCCATTGGAGTTAACGACAAGTGACCATTAGACTCGCATGCTTGCTACTTCACTGTCATAAAAGATGGATATGTGATTAATTATTGACGAGCTACAGTCCGCAACTCCGTTCACATGGGTTTTATTTTTTGGTTTTATCCATATTTCTAACTGAAAAATACTCTTATGTACTCACACCCGTAACACAATTGACATTTTTTTATAAAAGGATTGAAATTAAATGTTATGTTTGTTTCATTGCAATGTTAAGTGAAGCTTACTGCAATGCAATAGTGAATACCGCTCTTTAGTCTGTCACCGTGTTTAACATTAGCACGCACAAAGACATATACAAACAAAATAAATTATAGCTCATGTCACTTCCTGATAGCGTAGCTTTGTAAAAATTGTTAAAATTGATCCAGTGGTTTTGGAGCTTGTTTGGTACAAAGAGATCATTCCACTTTATAACATTAGTATAGAGATAGAAGTATAGTTAAATTCTAAACTAAACAAAAATACTTATATACATAAAAACATAACTATATTAAGAAAATAAAATAGCTTATTTTTTGATAATACTAAAATGTAAGTTTTCGAGTAAATCTCTTCTTAAAGTAAGTAAAATGTAAATGTTTCGAATATTTTAAGTATTCTCTCACACTGTGGCTGCGGTCTTAGTAAACATTGTTTATTATTGAGTGCACGTGCCCCGTAGCTGCAAAGCCTTATAACTTAACCACCTTCATTATTTTTATAACTCTATTATAGATGATTGTAAACTAATATCATCGCGGAATTTATATTTTATATTTTCCATTATACCTCGTACTCACGATCAAAGACTTTGATTGACCGATATATTGAACTAGTTGCATGGATCGTGGTCACTGCTAAACTGCGGTGGCGGAGAGAACTGTTGACAGATACTAATGGTAGATTAGTCTATCAATTTCATTTTTAAATAAGAATTTAAAGATATGAATTATTATAAAAGTACGGTTATTCTGCCACTGACGAGTTTACAGTTATCAGATCATATTATTTTTACAACAATGGAAATGCGATATCAATGTATTTAAAACGCCAAATTGTGTACAATAATTTAATATACAACAAAATTGTGATAATAACTATACAAAATACATGACAATTATCCTTGTCAAACATTCACTGTAGCAAAAAAAAAACAATGAATATGCAATGTAAATTATTTTAAAATGTCAAGCTGTGTACAATAATTTAGTATACAACAAAATTATCATCTTATGATTCACAAAATACATGACAATTATCCGAGTATAACACTCAATGCAAACTTTTGCCACCCGAAGCTTTTGGTCATTGTTTAAAAACCGTGCTTAATTTATCAGCCTTACATTTACTACTTACATATTAATATATGATATTATGAAGAACACAAATATCTTTCATACGACATTTTAGACTCCGATTCGATTTCGATTTGACTCCCGAGCACCTTAATATGTCTGCAAGAGGTTTCAATTTGAACACTATAAACATATTTCGAAAGAAATGTAATAGGTATTTTTTTAAATTAAATAAGTAGCAAACGAGCATTCAGGCCATCTGATGTTAAATGGTCTCGGCAGCTCGGCAGTAAAATCAAACAGGACTAAAGTCCTACCCGATGTTGTGCATGCGTCGATACAACTAAGCACTGAGATGGCCGCTCACTAAAGTGTAGCCGGCAACCGCACTCTCTAACCGAAATGAAACTGCTTTATAGCGGATTATGAAGACGGCGGTGGTTCCACCTTGGTCGAACTGTAGTTCTAAAACCTTCCAAAAACTACATATGCATCTCAAATACTCTAGCGTTGTTCAAAAAGCCTTTTAAACAAGACTTACAGGCAAGGACAAACAAAGGATTTTTTTGTACAGAAAATGACAATCACTTTCAAATCTCAAAAAAAATATCTCAATTTTCTTAAAGTTAAAGCATATTTTATTTATGAGAATACTTACAAATTTCTTTGAAAAGAAACGATGTTTTTAACCCTTAGTGAAGCTGAAAAAGTACTCAAAATAAATTAAGAAGGGTAATTTGAAATTAAATGCGACTAGAACAATATATTTCCAAGGACAAATTGACGCAGAAATATACAGATGTTGTTTCAGAGACCTTTGTCACAATTTGTAACTTAAACATATTAATGATTTTATTTTAATTATCAACTGTATTCTTAAATTACTTATAACAATATAGAATATAAAATACAGAAACGTGAAAAGTATTGTATAGAAGAAAAAATACAAAAATAAGCAACCAAAAATGCTATTATGAAGAAATCTGCCTTTGAGCAGTACCCAAGATGCTGGCAGCATTTCATCTTTGTATGACAATGCTAATACGCTGAGCGAAATGCACGCCAGCTCTTGGGTCACCAGAGATGTCAACGAGGCCAGGTGAAATCTATTTAAATATGTCCTTGCCACTGAACCCCATGGCCCCAAAGTATCTATACCAACCGCCACAAATATGTAGTTATTGGTGTAGTGTACGTAAGGTATGTTGTTTGTGTGTGCATGCGTATTAGGCTAAGCTAAAATGTGATAGATTTAAGGACAGTAATAAAAGTAACCTTATCTCGATCGGGATAAGGTTACTTAATGGATATACCGACATATTGACGACGTTTGTCATTTTCAGCCGCGGCTGCAGCCGCGCCCTCGACAATATATTATGTATTATTATAAATGATTTATCATAAAATGTATTATTATTAGTGGTTTATAATACAAATAGTTTTAAGTTTACTGCGGTCTTAAATAATTTAATTATCGGTTGCGATCGTGAATACTAACTCAATATCTAAAAAAATGAAAGAGCTTACGTAGATACATTGCCATTCTTTAGGAATAAGATGGTTGGGTCACTTGTTAGTCTAGTCGGTAACTCTCTCTATCCGAAACACAAAAATTGCTTTACTGTGGACTATGAGGGCGACAGTGGATGTACCACTCCCGCCCTATTAATGCGGACTTCGGACGAACTAATTTACTTACATTGCTCACTTTTTTAAAATATAAATATGTATATAAAGACGGATAATTATAATTTGCATATTAATAAATTTACTTTTTTCTTTCAGATTCAATTATGATTTGAACAACTGTGGTAAGTCCGTATTTAAAACACCCTATTAAAATTTCAGTTATTAATAAGCATAGTAGTGATTTTGTATACCACATAACTCTTTGCTTCCAATGATTACTTTTCACCTCAGTTTCTTCCACCAATGCTAGGGTTGTCAACCATATTAAAATACAATCATAATAATATTACATATTTTGAGTCTATGTACTATAAATTATATAAGCAAATATAGGAATCATAAATCTATTGTAGTAAAACAAAATTAAAAAACAAATAAGTTAATATAGGGTATTTTGTGTGTGTGTGTGTGCTGATATTAAAAATAATAGAATCGCAAACAAAACTAATATTAATAATTTTATATAGTTTAAAGATAGTAAAGCAAATACCATCTTTTTAATAACTCATATTTTTAATTAAATCTAATTCGAGTTGATTCGTAAAGATTTTATTTTTATTAAAGACTGCCAAAATACAATGACGTTCAAATCATTTTGACAAAGTCCTATTTACATTTTGTAATTGTCGTAATGGGTAGTTATTTACATTTACAGAAGCTTCAAATTACTGTAGACCCTCATTAAAATTGTCAAAGGACGGTGTCAAAAAGAGTGACAAATCAAAGAGTTGCACAGCCTTCAATTAGAGACAGAAGGCTACATAAATATTCAAACCCTTTAAATGTTTAATTCTGTTACTCAGTTATGAAAGCAATTGTGAAAACTTGATCGGTAATCGTATTGTCCTTTTTGTTTACTGTTCTGTTTATTGTTTATTTATTTCATCATTCTTATATAGCATACGAAAAGTATTTTAAACTAATATCATCGTGGAATCTATACGTGTTATGAATATAACGGGTACTCACGATTAACGCTTTTTTAATTGCCGATATTTGAAACCAGTTGCATGGCTCGTGTTCACGGCGAAATTCCGCCGCTTCCTGTCCGCCTGTTTCGCCGTGACCACGAACTATGCGACTGGCTCGAAATATCGGCAAATAAAAAAGCGTTAATCGTGAGTATCCCTTATATAACATACTATAGAAAATGGTACATTAAGTGGACGATGCTTAAAGAGTTATTTACCAATGTTTGCACCAAACAAATGACTGTCGAGGTCGTCATAACTATCTGTTGTAACTAAAAATCTATTGTTTTAGCCAATAATTTTATCTTACATTTGAAAAAGTGGATGGTTCCTGATCGTTTTTATTCCAATACGAAATCGCAATAGATATCAACGATAACATTTGCGAGATTAGAACGTACAGGTCCACCGAATAGGTACCTCTGCTACACCCATCTGTAGCTTAAAACAATTTTTGTGTTTTGTTGAAAATAATGGTCCAAATTTCATTACTCCGAACGCAGCAAAACTAGGTTTTACTTTATTATTATATGTTTAATAATTTTCGTATGAATATTTTTTGACATTTTTCTTAATATAAACACAAATCATCGAAAAATTTCATGTATAAGGCTATCTCCAGACTTTGACTAAATTATTTATCACATAATTTCAAATTACACACTTAGTTTAATTATTTCGCTCAGACCACCATATTCTGACCGACATCAAAAATGCTCGTCAAAAACACTCTAATTTCCCGTCAATTGTTGTCAATGTGGCCAACATAAGAAAATAAAATATTTACTAACGTCGTCCGTATGACCAGTGCAAA
The DNA here is from genome assembly GCA_018251015.1 of Phocides pigmalion okeechobee. NCBI lineage: Eukaryota > Metazoa > Arthropoda > Insecta > Lepidoptera > Hesperiidae > Phocides > Phocides pigmalion. The sequence goes on from DWON01003043.1 coordinate 8,755, forward strand.
AACAAACATTATCAACAAGCAATTAAAATGTATAACTCATAAGATATTAAATAAATAAAACGATTTATAAAATGACCAAACCTTACTTATATTAAATATTCTTTAATAACATTTAACTAAGCATTAAAATGATTGTTGTGGATACCAACAAAGGATAGCACCGCACTGCACCGCTCTCCAATTGAAAAAGAAGAACTGCTTTACGACGGATTAAGAGGTGGTACCTCCCCGGTCGAACTGTAGTTTTACTACCATATAAAGTGTTAATTTGTAACTTTTTTCTGTCATACCAAGGACTACCTCTGCATAACAGTCTGACTAATAGTAATAATGACTAATTCGCCGTATACCTCCCTATTTCCGCATTATTAACATGGATCAAAATTAATATTATTTAGAAATATCCAATCGAAGGAAAAAACCAATCTATGGAACCGTGAATGACAGAAAATAGAACTACTTTTAAATTATCTATTGTCTGTTCAATTTTACATAAACCTTCTGTTTGTAAATTGTAAAACTTATTTAGGCTGTAGTTCATTTTTCTTAAGTGAATTTAGAGTACATTCAATTTGTATTGTAGCATGGAAAACTTGGAGAAAAATTAATTTATGCTTAGGTATGCCTTTTATTCGCTATGAAATAGGCGCCGCTAATACTAGAGCTGCCAATCGTCCCATAAAATCTGGGACGTCCCATTCCGTTATGCGAGCGTGCAAACAATTTAATGTAAAGTGGTTGTTGCAGCTTGTGGAAATTTACATGCAATCTCAAATGTGACGGCTTGTATGAGAAATTTGATAGGAAGGAGAATTATAATTTGCTCAGGAAGTACTGCGCCGTTTATAATCCGTTGTGAAGCAATTCTTACGTCTCTGTAGAGAAGATACCAACTCTCGTATGAATCGAATATTTTAGTTTTCAGAAGTGACAGCGCACATGTAATTGATTATGTCTATTTTATATGGATTTGGTTACAGATGTGCAAGGGTGGCAGTAATCAGATTGTTGTCGCTCTTAAGAAAAATAGGGTAGTTACGCTAAAAATAAGGTAGATTGGAAAAAATGTTATCGAACCCCCACCTGATCGCCCCACCTGCCTATTTCGTTTTACCTGAACTTTTTATAAAAGGTAGTTTTAGCTCATTACGCATTATATTCGGATGGGTCGCGGTACACGGACCGCTCTGGTTCGATAGACTGTCCTAACACTTTCTATTATCATTTGGCAATATAATTGCTATTATGATTGTAACACTAGATTGCCGTAATTGTTTAATGAAATAAGTCGCCAACTTTATTATTGGTTAAATCCTTGCAGTATCGCTTCTGATGCCCGAAGCGCCATCTATATTTCTATGTGTTCTCTCAACATTCTTATAAGATGTAATATGTATTTATATGCCTGCTGGACACTGCTGGATGGAACTTAGTATTCTATATTCATTACAACATATGATTTGAAAGGAGTATCATCGCGATTTTTGATTTCACTATAAATCGGTAATAGTTAGTACGCGGTACATAGGAAATTGTAATTATGACATGTATATCTAGGCATTTTTGAGAATAAGGGTATAGACAGTCTAGAATGTCGTCCTATAAGGGTTATTTTGTTCTTTTAAAGTATAGAACCCTAAAAATAAATTTCCCGAAAATTTGTGCTTCAAGGTTGGCAAGCCTAGTTACGCCGGGACGAGGACAGGCGAGGAAATGAGGTTATCTCGACCTCCGAAGCATTCCCGGAACTCACCTACATCAAATCTATATAAAGCAGCATCCTCTAGCTAACTTGTTTACTGCAACGATTTTTATTTTCCATTACCTAAGCTCATGGCTTCGTCTACGTCTATTAAATGACGTCTGAAGCTAAAGTATTGAAATAAGTAATGTAAATTCGTATAAGTTATATAAGTTAATAAAGACCAATTGAAGTTAATATAAGTAATGTGTAATTAGGACTTCGTGAGTCAAGGTAAGGATTTAAAAAAATCAAAATGTCTTGTAATCACGAACTATCACATTCAAAACACATACATGTATATAAGATGATAACCTATATTTTCCAACGAAATGAAAGTAAACGCTTCATTCTGGAAGTATTGATGGTGGTAGTCCCCCGCCCTCTCTTCCCTGGAATAACTACTGACATCTATCGATAGCAACTGGTAACGACTGCTTAACATGCTGTCTGAAGCAAAGAAATTAAAATTTAATGTGCCTTAAAACTTGCCACTAGCAGTAACAACCAACTGCTGACAATCCGACGACCACGTTGGTATTACACAAACCATAGGCGAGAATTACAGACTTTTAAAATGATCCACTGATAGTTTAATTTCATTTGTGTATATTGATGTACAGATGACGGCCAGCGCCATCGGCCATTGTTATTTTATAAAACAACAGCCGGAAAATTCGGCTGTTGTATATTTTGTAAAATGGATTTTGAATAAAAGCGCGCTATTGAAATATTTTTGTTTTCATAGCACCCTGAAATATTTGTTTTGGCTGTCGAGATCTGCTACTCTGAATGATTGAGTTTTATAAAGCATTTCTATACATCTGTTAAAATTTTCTTTAGGTCCAACATTTTACATAATGACGCCAACATTACATTTTACATAATCCCCTTTTTTTAATGATAGCAAGATATATTATCCATGAACATTTTCGATATTTTAAAATACAATATATCGATAATAAATGTTTATTTTTGAGATCTGTTACTATGAGTGATTGGGTTTTATAATGTATTCCTATATATCTGTTAAAAAAAAATATAGGTCCAACTACTACTAACTATTTTACATTTTATAATTATATTACGAGTAGCTTCACGTCTTATTTTAGTGATGGCAAGATTTTTTAAAGCTATCGATGGAAATCATCAATATTATAAAATATCTATAATAAATGTTTATTTTCGAGTATTAAATTCTTATTAATTGTAACATATTTAACAACGAAACTCTGCATTTTTAGATAGTACCAGGTACATTTAGGCATATCATAAAAGAATAGCTTAGCTTTTAGTATACATTTCTTAAATGAAAGGTACTTTTTACAAATTTTGATTTTTTTCCCATGGAGTTCGCCGACGTTATTTAACTTGTTCGATGATCTACGATATACTCTAGCTGTGAGGCTGCAAGTAGTAGTATAGTAACTATATTATATCAAACGGATTGAATACTATTTAATACTTACTTCTCCAAGTAGAAAAAGGTGAGAGAAGTATAGTACGACCGGGAAGGTTCCAATGCCACCCTCACAATCCGTCGTAAATAATTACTTGAGTCTCGGTTGGAGAGGTGCAGTTGCCGGCTACACTTTGAAGTGAGGCGACCATCTTAGCCCTCAGGAGTAGCAACGTATCTACGTTCGAGTTTGGAGAGGATTTCAGTCGTGTTTGTAGTTAAACATCGATGTTTCATGCGCTGCGACTACTTAACATCATGTGGTTTGCATGCTCGTTTGCTACGCTTCTCACATAAAACAGGAAAGTTACAGGGGACGTAGCAACTTAATCCTCAGGGATAACAGCGCCTGTTCTATTTAGAGTTCGTATTTAATGAATACTCATTTACATAGTCGGTTGCTTCTTCAAAATGAATTGTTTTTCTCCCAGGAATTCAATTAACCACCCACCTATTCATTTGTATGTGCACCTACATTCGCGTGGGTGTATCTTTATTTAGTTCGACCAAGAATGTATTTTCATTGCGGTTGCTTGAAAGTAGTTTATTATTGAAGATTTTTAGCTTGAAAATGTTGTAAAGCATTTCAATGAAAGTTTTCAAAATCTATCATGTTTTAAGATTACAACTACAGATTTTTCTACTATTAATAACGATAAAGTGCGTCAACTTTATTATGACACTTAATTGATAAACACAATTATTTCAACCATGCATTTAACAGTTTTCCGATACATACATCTATCAATTTCGAAAGGTTAGTTTAGTCTTCGTACAGTTATAAGGTGTATGGCACATGTAGTCTGTGTAGACTCATGTATAACTGTGCTGTGTAAAAGATCACCTTCGTCTTCATTTTCGTTTTCACATTTCAATATAAGATCGTCTTAAGATATTTCATTGTATGCACCGCCATTGTTTTTATCAACTCCCGCCCTTTTTATACTTTTTTTTAAATCCCTACTTCTCTATGGCCAGTGTCACAAATCCACGTATTATCATAAAATAAATAACAAAGTATTTAGTGTATTCATTTCACCATTTTAACGGATTACATAAATATAATTCTTTTTTCATGTTTATATAAGTCAAAAAAATATTGCCGCATCACAATACTATATTTAATTACGAAATCGAAAAATGGCATTATATCAACATCGTAACTAGTAACCATACAACATGTGCTCGACACAGGCAATTTACAGACATGCATCTAGTGATGATATACTCACCAAATATAAATATTATATCTGTTTCAAAACATTATCAAAAATATAAACAGTTACAGTAAATAGTGGAAAGAAGTGTGTTTATTTATTGTCCCAGATATCAGGTACATAACTGTATTACGGGTCTTTGTTTCACAAACTTGGTTTGTTGCCAAGACGACAAGCTCCGGGCCAAATGGCAAATTGCAAAAACACGCTGTAAACACACATTAAGCAAATGAAATTACCTTCTCGTGGAGTAAATGAACAAAATGAAATTAATAAATTAAAGCGCTTTAAATGCAAATTTGATTCGTAAAATTTGTGTGTTAATAAATGAGACAATAATTCGAAGCATAATGGTGTTTGTTGAAGTATTTTGTAAAAATATTTTGTGGTGGATGAATTGTAAGTCGTGTTAGGTCGTGCTAAATAATCTGCTATAAAGCAACTCTTGCATTTCGGTTGGAGTGGTGCGGTTGTAAGCTCAAGTTTTACACTGTCCCTGCGGCTTACCACATTGCTGTGTATTGCGCGGCGTAACGTGGTTGCGGCTTGTACAAACCTGTCGTGTACGAACAAATCTTTATGTACGTTTACGTCGGCTACAAGACTGGGGTCGAATATTACGTCTGTGTATTCGTAGATGATACACAGACTAAAAATACCATAGTTGTGAGAATTGTCGGCTCATTTTCAGTCTAGAGAAATAGGCTCCAGTTTAGTGCGCCTTCCGCAATACTGACCCGATCTAATATACATATTAGTGCCGCATTTAAAGTGTTAAGCTAAGTGATTATATCAGTTAGTCCTCGGGAATGGCATGGCATCTACGTGACCTCAAATAGGACTTGATTCCTGTTTGAGGTTATAGTACACGAGTTGCAGCAACCATCTAAAAATATCATATGATCTGCATGCTACTTTCTTATTCTTCTCACTGAAAAAAAATGTTTAAAAACTTTAACAACTGTATGCTTGCTTTGTTGCTTTGATATAAATACATATTAAATATACGCACATACAACACGGATATTTTTTTCCTTTATATATACATTATGTATTTCTACTCGATGGTAGTGGGACCTCGACATATAATACGGGTAATACATATTGCCTCATAACGAGTTTATTCTGTAGGAAACCGCTCATCGAGGCCAATATAATGAGTAACACATCGAGTTTACGGTTACGGGCGGAGGTACCATACCACCATCTAGATACGCAATTTGATTCTGAACGTAACTTATGATAATCCAACGATATTTATGTAACAGTACATAAAATTGTTTTAAGGTTATTAGGTTAGAGATTTTTCATTGTCATATTTCAAAATAAAAATATTTTTTATTCAAAGTAGACTCTTTACAGAACTCTTTATGAACGTCAATAAATTATAATTTTGTTTAATTACCACGCGTACTAAGTTATAATAGAGAATTGCACTATTATTTTAGCCCTAAAACGGAATGACGCGTCTTTAATGGGACTCCTATTCTTTATGGGGTGAATAAAGATTAGGGATGTTAGGAAGGTTCCATTCCGATTTTGAAAAATCGGAACTTCCGCTTTTTTACACTTCCAATTTAGTACAAAACATACCCAGCCACATTTGTGTAATAAAATTTGTTGATCTTAAGTAAAATGTAATGATTAATATTTCTGTATAATAAATGACAAGAATGTGCTGTGGAACGTTAAAATTCACCTGCAAAATAAAACGCTCTCGAACTTAATGATCATTAAAATCGACAAGCAACGGATAACGAACGGTATTCGACTTAAACGTTGAGAATATTCTACAATTTATCGTTCAAAATATTCGAGCACAAGAGATGCACTAACATTGATAAATATTCAAATACATCCAAATGGCTGTTCAATCGTTACTTTCTGTTCAATTAGCTAATTGGCGTTTAAATTGAATATTGACATTATTTTTCAATTAGGTTATTATTATGTTGGAACATGCATTGGCAAATATATTTTTGATTTAGCAAAATGACGTTTACTTACATAGCAATATCTATCATTTCTTTATGGATTGTGCTATGGTTACAAGCAAGGCGACATTTTATTTCCTGGTACATTCTGATGGTATGTTTATCGATCCATCTATCAGCTTTTATGCGTCCACTGCTGGACATAGGCCTCCTCTAGATGCCGCCACTCAGACCGCTTCTGTGCTCTCTTCATCCAGCGATTATCTGCTATTCTTATCAGGTCGTTGGTCCATCTGGTTGTGGGACACCCTGTGCTCCTTTGCCTAGACGTGGTTGCCACTTGAGGACATTTCTACCTCATCGCTTGTCCATGGTATGGGAGTAACATGAATATTAGACATTTATTTTTATGAGAGTGGAATAGCAAATGAGCATACAGTTTACCTGTTGTTAAGTAATCACTGCGGCCCAAGGATATTCACATACAATCTGAAATTCGACTAAAGTCTTATCTGAGATCGTACTTCGTACGTTGCTTTTCCTGAGAATCAATTTTATGGTCGTCTCACTTCTAAGAGCCGAAATCCGCACCTCTCCAACTGGAACACAAGAGTTGCCTCACAGTAAATTACGAAGCCGGTGATACCTCCCGAGTCGACCTATATTTCTACCATTAGTCGAATATACTTCATGTAACTCTCTAGAACTTTTCAAAACGAACGAACGCAACCGGGGACGTCCTACACCTTTGTATATGCAACTCATACACGACAGTTTTTAACGGCTCTCGCGGGATTTGTAGGGATTATTCGGTCCTCGGCATCTTCAAAGAGATCTAAAGGCCCGCCGGGCATTTCCAAATATTGACTTATAGCGTCTTTACAGTCCGGCGTTACCATGACTCGAGCAATAAATAGTACGTACATAAATTAATCAATTCTTTCATAGTGTATTCCGTATAGCTTATGGGTTTTTATAACATTTAAAGGCACCCATGGCTTCAATTCTTTGCTTAATACATGGTTTTAAAGCTTGTCAACAGTCATTAGCCGCTCATAAAATGTAGACGTATTTTCGCTACGTTTCTAAAACCACGCAATAATTGTTATTGTGTCTTTTTTACAAAAGTTTACATGCCAATAGTATTTATTCACAAATTTGATATTTTTAAAATACGATACCTATATAAGTGTCTGACATAACTAGAAAAGCTTAAAAAAATCTAAAATTGTGTCTTACGTTTTCCCTTTGGGTTGCTATTTTTATCAAATGTATATTCTTATCAAAATCTTAAAACTATTTATAATAAACGCTTAACCTAAACAACCATTTCATTCACTTCTCGCGTTGAATAGCGATCGCAATTCGCTGCGCGAGAAATATTTTTATTTGTAACTATACATTCATAGATACATTACTCAAATCCTATTTAAACTTAAGTTTAATACAAAATTTCATCCCCTATTTAATGTCAATACCATTCGTAACTGGGTTATTCTTATTCAAATTTAAATGAGACAAAACGGACAGTATACAAAATGGAATTTTAAATTAAAGCACCTTTTTCCAAATTGGTTAATAAATAACGCGGTTAAAGAGTAAGAAACATTATACAACCGGATTGAAAAGTTCTTTTTTGAATTCGATCAAAAACATGCCCTGCACGTTCGTATTTGTCCTTATTCGTTGACCGCGTTCACCATAACAAATGCATTAACAGCATTGACCTGTCATAAGTTCTTACAACACCGTAAAACACCCATAAAGGTGCATAGGTTGAAGCGTGTCAACAGTCATAAACGCCTCATGAAACGTTAAAGTATTTTCAGTAAAGTGTCTCACACCCCTAAACCCGTGTGATAAACCTATATTGAAGGTTATCGTTGACCGTACGTTACGTAACTTACACCTCAAGGCCTGGTCGAGAAGACACATCATCAACTCATTCTCTCCTATTGCCAGGCCCAGATCTCATGCTGTACCAAGTATGAGCTGGTAGAAATTTCCATATAATAAATAATTTATTAATTCCTTTATCAATGGCGATAATTTGATAGTCCGTTATGATTTTGTTAAAAAGAATTGTTTTTGACGACACATTTATACAGAGGTATATATATTTTTTTATAGTGAAAGAGGAAGAAACGGGCATGCAGGCCACCTGAGGTTAAGTGATCACTGCAGCCCAAGGACAACCACGTCCAATCTTAAATAGAACAGAAGTTTTATTTAAGGATGGACGCGGATGGGTTCCTACTCTTGAGGACTAAGATAGTCGCCTCCGATAATGTGTATCCGGCAACCACACCTCCCCAACCGAAACGGCTCTACCACCTTTAGATATCACAATGTCATGATATATTACATATTTTTCAAAGAAAGCCACGTAACCTAATATTTAAATAAATAATAAATATACATAATGTTGTATTTTAATTTCTTAAAACTAATTAAAATAAACCGCAACAGAAAGAATCTAAAAGAAGTCAGTGCCCTTTCAGCATGGTACCAAGAACGCTAGCTACATTCCTGAGCTAAAAAACGATGGCAATTTTCTGCGCGAGCTATGAACCAACCTTCATGTTACCAGCAGCGTCGATCAAACGTGGGAGTAATTGTTTGAATTTTTTTTGGCGCTCGGACTCTACAGACCCAAAGCCAATAAATAATCATTAATATTAGGTAAGAATTGAGAAGAAATAGTATAGAATTAAGTAACGATAAATAATGAAGTATATAAGCCATGTTGGATATTTGTTTTAAAATTTTGACCTTTCTAAAATATTTAAAGGCCCATGACCCATAACCCAGACTGAAGGATAACAGTGCCTAATGACCTTTTCTTTACTTCGTGAATTTGGGGCGTCATAAGAACTTTACTTGGATAAGTTTCAGTCTTGATATAATAAAGTTGATATTAATAGGTACCAACGGATAAGCTAGCCAATTCTATATCAAATAGCATCTTGGCTATTTCGTATAATTTATGAGAACGTATTAAAAAACAATTTTCTACCTTTTTATGTGAGAAGCGTAGCAAACGAATGCAAACCACCTGATTTTAAGTAGTCGCAGCCCATAGACATCTACGTACAACCACAAACACGACCGTATCTAACGCTGCTACTCCTGAGGACTAAGATGGTCGTCTCGCTTCAAAGTGTAGCCGGCAACCGCACCTCTCCAATCGAAAGACAAGTAATGCTTTACGGCGAATCATTAGGGCGGCGGTGGCACTTCCCCGGTAGAACGATAGTTCTCCCACCTTTAAATGAAAAACGGACATTTGTAATCATCTCCATACAGAACAGTAGATCCAATTTAAATCACAAATGCACTGCTTCAGTCATTGCTTTGATGCTTGAGAACTAATATGAAATGTATATCAAACTGTGAATGGACTTCACCGCTAGGGCTGCCAACCACACTATTAAAACACAGTATTATATTTTAATAATGTTTACTTTTTCACTAGAAAAAATTCAAAATACTGTCATTATCATCTTTGGTATCTGGAGCTTTCAATCAATAACAAATTAAACGTATAATCTTAAAACTACAAATTCAGTAAATTATTGATTTGTGTGAGAAAATTAAAAATGTGCATTTAAAACTAAAAATATCATATATTGTTTATTAATCCGAAATATTTCCGACTTCAGTTTACATAAAAAGAAATTTTTGATACGAAAAGTAAACAACCCTATCCACCGCACCGGTTACACTAGAACACAGCAAATTTACACTGCTATATGGCAAATAAATGTCACAGTGGTGCCTTCACAAAGAAATATCAAAGATTTCTACTAATAATACTTAAAATATTTATTTATTATCATTCCATCATC
>DWON01003044.1:0-18951 GCA_018251015.1 Phocides pigmalion okeechobee
CAATACAATTACATATGCGAGGTAGGTATCAACTGTGCCGTCTTATCGTCAGCTGGTATATAATTCAACGCCTTTGAAAACATGTATGATTCAGGTACATAGGTTTCTTAATGCTAACTTTTCTATAAAATAGAAACAACCAACATGTAGTCTACATCATGGTAACTGATCACTGCCGCCCATGAGCATCTACAACCAAACCCATTAAGAACACATGTCCTATCTGAAGCTGATCACAGACGCGTTGCTACTCCTGAAGACTGAGAAAGTTGCTTTATTAAAAGCCTTCATAGCATTCATATTATGCACGTGATGCGACAACTGCATCTTTCCAGCGGAACAACAGACTTCCAAAAAATATTTAATGCTAAAAATGAACATAGCATTGGTATCTCGTTAACTGAATCATACATGTCCAGGCTGAATAGAAACCTTATAAATTAAAAAAAAAGTACAATGATATATCATAATTTGTATAATGTATTCAACTTATTTAAATTAAGCAAAAATAAAACGAATAACATCATCTATAAATTTGCAACTTCATGCGCCGTATTCAATACATTGGCTGGCTAACTTTGGCAGGCGAACATTATTTGTTTGTTGGCTCTAACTTAGTATGACAAATGATCCAATATAGTGGAATATACATTACATATTCTGTTTTGGCACAGCTCTATAATGAAATCACAATATGAAGACGTCGATGACCTCATTTTATTGTAAGGGGTATAGAACACAAGGAAAACACTAGCTTTTTACTTATGGCTTTGTTCGCGCAGAAGTCAATATTTCATTTTTTCTTCAAAGAGTAGTAAGTAAACGAGTGTGCCGGCAGGCCATCTGATGGTTAATGGTGTCTGTAACACATAGCCATCTACGTCCATCGCAAACAAAGCCTAAGTTTTGCCTTACGTCATGCATTGCGTTCTACTCCCGAGAACTGACATGGTCTTATTCGAGAGGTCGTTGTCAAGATGGTCGCTTGTAAGTTTAACCGTAATACGTATTCCAAAAATATAAGCAGTTCTATTTTTTATCCTATATATCAATTTGCAACACAACCTTTTAACCCTTATTTTACCTTTGGAGAGGTGGAATTTCAAACTACCTTTCTTAGTGTTTACTTACGCTATAGAAATAATCTATCTGCAAAATTTCAAAATCCCATGTTCAGCGGTTTCGTCTATGCGTTGGTCTCTGAGTAAATTTGCCATCTTCGTCTTTTACATATATAAATAATTTTATTTACTGGATATATCTATATTTCATACTGAAATAACTGTTCTAATATATTGATTTTATTAACAATATACATATATTTGTACGTTTATTTAGAAACTTGAGATGGTGTATGCGAGAATTAACCGAAACCACGATCCTAACTAAACACTAATGAAATGGTACAGTCATAAATTAATTTGAGTTTCAATAATAATCTGCATAAATTAATTTAAGTAATTTGCTTTATAATTAATTTACTTGGGATTTGCTTTGTAAACCTACAACTGTACTTACATGGACTACTATATACTTACACAGTAAATACATAGTCCAATTCAATTTACGTAAGTACCTATTGAACCCAGCCTTCGTGTTATAAACGGTGAATATTTTACTACCTTTTGCATTTATTAATTGAACTTTAAATATGCGAGGCGAACATCTGAGTCCTCAGGAGTAGCAACGCATCTACGTTCGAGCTTAGATAGGATTTGGGTCGTGTTTGTCGTTGTACGTGGATGTCTATGGGTTGCTACTACTTAACATCAGGTGGTTTGCATGCTCGTTTGTTACTCTTCTCACATATAAAAAAAACATCAAAGATTTAATATTTTCGCTTTATTAAGTCGAGTGTTTGGAAGATGGTAGCGTAAAGTCTAATTTATAAACAAGCTAACTCAGTTTCATCTAATATCATTAACTTTATTTTATTTAATGTTAATTATGTTCTTTGTACACCCTTAAAGGGTAGAATAAGAGACGGCCCATAGTTTTTTTGTACTATCATCTTTGTTACCTTATCCTACAAGAAATAAATGATTATAAATGAAAATGATTATGATTTTCAGCGTTACTTTGTGTCGAGCATCTTAGTACTCAGTAAGCGCAACGCGGCTGTGATCGACTTCATGTTGGTCTAGATTTCTATGCAGTGTTGGTTACAAATGATGGACATTTGTAACCTCTGTAGTAACTACTTACTACCAAGCGGACTGCATACCTACTACTTAGGCACTATCATTTATAAGGAAAAGTTAAATATAAACGAATTGTTCACATGTATGGCGAAGCAACCCTGCTTTTCGACGTGATAAGAGAGGGTACTAGGACTGTAATTTATATATATAAAAAGTTATTAATGTCTGTCTGTGTATTTGTCCTTTTATCCTTTACTACGCCATTCTTCCAATCGTTATGGAACTGATGGAAGTCGTTGAGTACACTCCCTTTACGGTTTCTGGCATAGTATATGTATCCTACGATAAGTGGCTCACATGTACTTATACACAATATAATAGAATTCAAACAAAGATTATTAGCAGACTAAAAATATAGCTTGATCTTTATATTTTAATACAAAGTAGGTACTTGAATAACTATGATAAGTTGAAATGAAATAATATTATTCAAATTCTTAATGTCACGCGGGGGAAGTCGCGAGCACCACCTAGCAATAGATATATTTATCTCACGAAATTTAACGGATAAGAATAAAACCATTCCAAAGAATGATATCACTGTTCACGTCGTCGTCGCGTCGTCGCGTCGCGGACACGACTCCGACGTCGCCATGAGGGCACGATACGTTATGCATTCATGACATCCCACATGCTCCTCACCCCTATATAACATGGAAATGAATTGCACGACTATGATGAATACCGAACACGGCCTGAATATAAATGGCATAGAATTGTGTCATAATGTAGAAAAATTGAAATGCCCCAGAGAACGAGGCACGATAAGAGCCTACACATTAAAGCCACACACACGTTATCTCGCCTCCATTTTAATATTAACAATCCGGGGACAAACTTGGCCAGCGCAAACACGCGAATGCTTTCTTGTAGGCTTCATTCGACCGCTCATAATAATTCCACAACGCTTCAACATTTTATAAATAATAAACAACGCTTTGCGCACCATATCAACACATCCGACTAAGATCACATTAATATTCCTTGTGTCTACATCCAGAACAGACATCTAAATAGGTTTCTGTTCTATCTATTGATTATAAATTCAATATAGATCAAGACCAAGGATTCCTTGTCTAGCCAGGAATCGAACCCTGTGCGTAGCAAACCTGTATGGTGGTTTCAGCCATCTGGGTGAGACACTGATAGACAAACATGAACGACAGAGGCTTATAATATGATCATGTTGACCCTTTCAGTCCGAAATTATAAACACATAAAGGCTGAGGCAGTGAAACAAAAAGGTGCACACCCAAGTTTTCTCACAATCAAACCAATCCAGAAATATATTCCACCAAACTGTTCCAACGCGCGTTTCGACTAAACGAATACAAACACCTTTTATTACTCTCCAGCAAATCTACCCCAAATAGAGGTCCGTAGTCAAGGCAACCCCAATACGATCATAAACATTTACGAACTTGTAAAACTACTACCACTAAATAGTAATGGTTAATTTTGCGAAATGAAAAAGAAAACAGGATTTGTGTTTCACGTGAAGAAAAAGAAAAATTCTTGTAATAAACACAAGACCAGTATATTATTACTTAATCAGAAATGTCGGCACATTCCGAAAGTTCATTAGCAGAAGTTTCTCTCGTACACAATACTCGTACAAAATGTCCGGACTGGACAATAACAATAGAATCGAGACAAGCTGAAACTTCTATTAGGTATATACGTGTATATTGGCTTGAAACAGTTTCCGTTAGAAATACAAGTACACTGTCCAGCTTGTGTTTGAAACTACTCCACTGCAAGCCTCCTGTTTAGTCTAAGCACCTGATTTACACTTCAGCAAAAACTTTTTGGATCTCAAGAATATAAAACATGAACAGGCACCGCTTTAAAACAACCTAAGTGTATCAGAATAAGTTTGGCATAAATGAGCCTTGCGTAACAGATTTTAGTAATTTTATAATTTTCTTTCTTTAAATAATTCTAAATAAATAGTCAATTCACAAACTGTAAAAATGTCAGTTACCTTGCAACATACATACAACGACGCCTTACTATCTAAAGTAGAGTAATAGTTTTGTCTAACTTAATGAAAAATAAATAGACATATATGGCTTTTTCTCACATTAAACTTTTGGGATAGGCACAATTTGCGGGCTGGCGAAAAAGCTAGAGTTCGTGTTACAAAAAAAAATTGACTAGTATATGCAAAACAATTCGTAAAGAGTGCTCTCGTAAAAAGTTTAACCCCTTCACGTTTTTAAGCCATATGGTTTTCATGGAAACTAGGCCCAAAGTGTTCACTTGAAAGTCTGACTCTCAATTAGTGCATGTCAACAGATTCTGCGCGAGCAAAAACTGGGAAGCAACACTTACTTTAAGGAACTTTATGGCAGCTTTAACGTACTCAGTCAGTATAAGTAAGGGGCCATCAAAAAGGGTCTGCCAGCTCGGCGAGATCATTAAGTTTGTGAATAGGTTGGATAAAGATGAAATTTCTAATAAATGAAGATCCCAGATTTCACGGGCTTTACGTAACAATATTGCCATTTAAGTTTTTTTCTGGAAACCTTTCCAGCTTGTAATCATTATATTTACTTTTAGCTCCAAGTTAAATAACTTTTAGTACAATCGCGTCTCCGATCCAATGTATTTTTTCAAGAATTCTAAGAGGAAGAGTAGGAAGTTGTATGTGTGCATAATTTTCTATTTTTAAGTACATTTATCTGCTTGATACTTAAGTATTTTAAATACACGCCATTTCTATCATCTTTTTTTACAAGATTTTGTTTAATAGTATGTATAGATGTTTGTCTAATAGTACGTATAGAATAAATCCTACAAAAGAAATTTGAACCATATTCGATTGAGATTGATATTGTTGTAAGATACGTTTATAGATAAGTTTAAAGGTAGTAGAAGATAGAGGAATCTTGTAGCGTTTTGATCCACTACATAACCATAGTAAGCTGTTTAGAAATCGGCTCGGTCTCGCAAGCCGCAACAGGAGCGCACTTATTCACGGATACCGGATAATGCCACAGGTGGCGTCTGATATGAGAGACCATTTATGTTGTGATTAAAGCCAGTACGTATCTTGACACCAAATATCTACTAATAATCTAATATTTCTTGAAAGTCTGGCTTTTTTGTAAAACATAGTCTGAATATTTTGGTGACCTAACAATTGGTCACCCCTAGAAGCCATAGGTTTCATCATTTAATTAAAATATGTGTTTTTGAACATTCATTTACAATGTACCATCTCCATTATAATCTTAATTATTCCCATTTGAGGTTAAATGCCTAAAAAATCCAATGTCATAAAATATAATAAATCATATACAATACTTTTTCCGAAGAACGCAAAGTTCAGAATCGTTATTTAAAGTTAAACGTATAACTTAGTTGGAGAGAAAGAAAAGCAATATAAAATTTGCAAAAGTTTCCGTCCAGCAATGATAGGATTTACGCGCAGGTAAAGTATTATGGAAAATTGCTGAACAAAAAGTTACGTTCGAGTAGGTACTGGGAGCGAGCGTGGCAAAGTTGCTAACAATAGTTAGTAGTTACGCTACCGATAAGGGATTCAGCGAGTGTATATGCACTGGATTGCTTTTTTTAGAGTTCCGTAGTCAAATGGTAATATTACTAAGCTTAAATTTATCTCTATATCAAGGAACTGTATTTGAAAAAAATATATTAGAAATAACAAAAATAGAAAAATGTTAAATCGGCGCAAGGTGGTTGAACAGTTTGACCTGGAAGGTTTCACAGTTGCCCTCATAATCCGCCATAACACAGTTCTCTTGTTTTGGTCTATGAGCTACGGTTTCCAGGTACACTTAAAAGCGAGGCAACCATTTCCTCAGGAGTACCAACGAATCTATGTTGAGGGAACCATTTAACATCAGATGGCCTGCACGGTTGTTTGCTAGTTTTCCAAGATAACTTATGCCAACATTTAAAAAAGGCACTTTTAATTCATTAAATTTCTGATCGCTAGTATGAATATAACAACAATCATAATTAGGCTTCTGTTAAGATATATTTATGAAAGACCCGTCGACATACGTTTAATCATGTTTAAATATCGTAGCAATTACGTCAAACAAGTAAACGGGAAAAATATTTCGTACCGGAATATTCGACAGCACATATATCAATTTTCCCGTACACAGCTACTAAGTTGATACAAAATCCTTTCGTAAATAGGACGGAAGCGTCGGAGAATAAGAAGCTTTTCACTTAATTTTAATCTTCCTAGAACGAGTAGTTGTTGCATCGAGTTGAAAGTGTTTGCTCAATATAACTTCTACCTTACAAGTTATATTTAGTAAACTTTCAACTCATCTCGAGTGCACAAAAAGGAATTTGTAAATAAATATAACTTTGCTCAGGGTAACTTTACAACAACGCTGGATTTCTCTTATATTTCCAATAATGGTTTCCCTGTTATAAGTTTTATTAGATGTTATTTATAGTACACAATTACGTGACATCAACTTTACTATAAACAGTTACATTTAGTTATGCTGCACATTGTAAATAACAATACTTTATTTTAGGCATTTCTCGAATGAAATATAACTGATTAGGAATTAGAAGGAATACCTTACAATGAAAAATAGTTTTTGAATTTGAATTTAGCAAGCACGCAGTCTGACGGTAAATGAAAAACATTAATACAAGTTTTTTATCATAAGGTGCCAATGCATTTATTTCTACATTTCATTTAGAGCAAATTACTTGAATAGGATATGATTCTCCGCACGCTCCCTGAGGTAATTACTATTCTCTCACCAACTTTAACTAGTACTCGAAGTTTGTTGCAGAAGGCCAATAACTTAACTCCTATCATCATGTAAATTGTGTGACCATTTGCAAAATATTCAATACTAAATGTTCGACAAACTTAACGGACGTAGACGTAGATTGAAGGGTGACCACTAGTGATAAAATTTTATTCGCGTTTCCTTACTTCGGAGTGCACGTTAAGTTAAAGTGCATTCGTTTACCTGGTCGGATTATATTTACGAATGGTTTGGAAACATCTGACGGAGACCCTCTTAACCCATATGTCTACGACTAATCCTATCGAAGTAATATGGTAGTACAATTGTATTATTAATTCTTACCTCACTGAAGAATTCGTCCATGAAGCCGCCTTCGACGGCGACGTTGACATCGTCGGGTCCGACGTCGTCATCGTCGCTTTGCGCCTGTAAAAAAAGAAATTTGGTTAAAATTGAAAATCTTAATACGTTTGATTAAATAAAACAACTTTATATTTATACAGAGAGTTGTTACTACCGCTAAACATTATAACCAATTTTTAATATAGATTTAAACTCATATCGTCGTAACCTCACCATCGTAACTTCACAGACATTAGAGAAACAAAAGCAAGCTGATCAGCACATCAACTCAAAACAGAAGGCTAAATGTCTATATTTGGACCTTTAGGACTGAGCATGTACATTATGCCTCGTGGATTGGTAGAAAGATCGAGACGATTGCTTTTCAAAGTTATACTTTGGTATCTTTGAGGAAAACTGAAATTGATCATTCAAGTTAATTTGCTTTATGTCCCTTAACAAAGCTACGTTTAGCATTACAAACACTGCAACGAACCAACTGTTAGTCACACAGTAACCTGGTTTTTTTAACGTCGCAAATACAAAAAACACAATGAAAAGGGATTCATAAATATACAATACATTATACGATATAATGCCTTCACCATGACAGTGTGAAAACATCGATTTTACAGGAGACGATATTTAAACTTTTGATCGACTTTTAGGTTGGCTTTTTAAATATAGCACGTAATATTCATAGAGCATGTTTAGGGTCAACTAATATCGCAACAATGCATGCAAAGGTGTAGATAGTAAGCTTTCAAACAAACTACACGAAATAATCACGTTTATAAAAAAATCTCAAATGTCACTATCGTCGCAAATGGACGATATTACAATCCTCGACGCATAAAACAAAGAATGAAAGTAACAAGGCGCCCATAAAGGGCAGGCGGTTATTTTCGTTGCTCGTCATACAGGCGGCTGCCGGCATCGGATGGGGCACGTAAAGCAAAATTGAATCCACTTAGTTGGAGCGAGCTATTATTCAATTTATACGGACGGTTCGCATCCCCACAAAGGTCTATCCTAGAGAGCGGATATACTGACGCGCCGTAAGGGTAACTTTAATGATGGCGTCCAAATCCCATGTATAAATTTAAAACAAATTGCTACAGCAATTTCGTACAAAGGCCCTTGAAACCGTTTCTCGTTACGTTACGTAAAGGTCATTAACGTACACCAATGTAACTCTAATTAAAGTTCTAATGATGAAGCAATGGCAAGCGGATTCGCAACTAGGAGGATCCTTGTGTGAACATTTAACGGATACGGAAAATCCTTAAGTCTAAGAACAAATGTTCATCAACTTGAATATCAAATATGTAAAGGCAAATTTCACTTAGTGACATAGATTTCTTATCATCAAGTGACATTATCGAACAGTACACAAAATTTACCATGACAAAGAAAATTTCTATGAAATGGATATCGTGTAGGTTAATTAAAATATGTATATAGGTTATATTACTTTAGTCAACACGAACGAAATCTATTAAAGTATTTTGCGGCACATACACGAACTGTTGAAACAAGGAGGGTATTAATTAACATACAGTTAATAGAAGGATTTAATTCATAAATGGCAAAAGCATACAGTGAAACTGATGTTATGCGATCAGTGCCACCAATTGACTCTTCATGTAGAATAAGATTGTTGCCTGTCGGAGTCGATCACACATGCATTGCTACTCCTGAGAAGTAAGATGGAATACCTCGAAATATTGAACCTGCCCTACATGTGCTCTTTAAACCTACATTTTCAACAGATGCCTATCGAAGGGATGTTTCAAGATTTTCCATTACCTCCAGATAAATATGAAAAAAAATCTACAATAGGTTCAAGAAATTCCTCTTTTTTTGTACTTCGCAAGAACTCTTTTGTTGCGGCAATTTTACTTTCAAAGTTAGATCTCTTTTCAGTAAGAAACTTCCTTGTCTTCTTGCCAACTTTTTTACGCTTCCTCCGAGTCTATCCAAAGGAAATGTAGGCTAAGACGTTCGTAAAACGCATACGCAAGAGACAAAGTGCATTGCGGCAGGCATCTTTGTTTCGGGGTTCGATCAAATGTAGGTCACGGCGACGTCGGCCGTGCCGCGATAATGCGTCGAACCATTATACCCCTCTGGGGAGAGCTCTGACATGCTAACTTAATTTATTAGTCGCGTATTTGAAACACTTTTCGCCGAGTTGAGGTGACGTAACAAATTAAAAGGGAAAACTCAATTCTTGGCGCTGTTGCTCAGTGGTTGTATAGTACATATGTAAGTTTATTGTTTAAGATTACCGAGATTGTATCCGCGATTTTTTATACATGAGTTTATGCGAAAGAAACAATGTAACATAAGAGGAAGAGATATTATATATCTGCGCAAACTGTAGTTACATGTTCTCTGAGTCGACAAAATAAAGTAAGTTTCAATGTAAATCCGTATGCTGATATTCGTATGTGGTAACAAACATACATATGTAGATAAGATATCCAAAAATTGTGGAACTGGTCTAGGTATTGATAGATATGGAAGAGAACACTAGATTGTCGACTGGTAGACAAATACATGTATATACATAAATCTATATTTTTAGTACTTGTGTCTCATTTCTAAAATAAGTAATGTTACAATAGTATTATAAGCAAATAAATCTTGTTGGTTGTTAGGTAGCGATAGCACTTTACATAACAAATGGCTTCCAATCAGCATTCTATCCATAATATGATTAAGAGTAAATCAGGGATTGAGAGAAATGATCCGCATGTGAATATTTAATTTGTGGCTTGGTACAGAATTATTTCAGAGCGTCTCCGTGCAAATTTCTGTGTCCTACTTTTGCGAATAGATCATATATTCAGTAAAACACAAAATCGTATAAAGCCGCACACGGCGTATATTTTTACGCTGCGAAGAAAAAATATATCATCAGTAGTCATATATAGTTACGCATACTTGACATTACAAAAGAAACACATCATTAGACCAAATCCAGGAAAATAATTAATTAAAATTTAAAATTAATATGCTGACCGTATTCGTATTGAGTATAATAGGTAGGATGTTAACTTCGAATAGATTAATGAAGTATTGTTTATAATTTATTAGCAGTTATAGAATAGAAATTTATTTAGTTGTATGCTTTAAATGCTTTAACAATGAAGGCACACATCGTGAGAAAACTTCTACGATACGTGGAAAAATATCTAAAAGTAATCCACAAACATTTCAAATATGTTTAAATCTACAAATCTGCACTTGCCCAACATGTGAACTTCATTCATAATCCATGCCTAGTAATGGGAACCTAATAACTCGTATAAATATGCTGGTAATTAAGACAACATATTTCTGTTCGTAGATACCAGTACAACCTTGGATCAGAGTCAGCTTTATATTCGCATGTAGTTATACTGAAGTCTACTTACTATTCACGAAAGGGCGCTAAATGTTTAATGGGATTCCGATAGCTCACAACCGAAATGTCTACACCAAACCGACGATCGACGAACCAATAGTTTACGTAATAGTCGAATATTCACTGAGGGGACGATACGGATCAGCGTTCAGGCGGCGTGAATACTTAACGCTCACTGAATGTATGTACAATACAATGTGACTTTACGGTACAATAGATTTTCATCGAGCATCTACAACATGTGTTACTCGGGAACATCTCATGCTTAACATATTCAAAGCTGAGCATTTTCACGCGAGATATTTACATCGTAAAAATAAGTGTATGACAATCCCTGTAAAGTGCTAATTTTTCAATGCGAATGTCGTCAAAATCTGTAGTTATTTTCAGAAATAACCTATACGGAATGACTAAAATATACAATATCTTTTTTGTATAAATTAGCGTGTGATTTGAAAACAATCGTAGATATTTTTATATCAGTCAGACGCTATTCATATCATTTTCTTTTGTATAGATGTGTTAACACGAGCGTATCTTCGTGTGACAGGATCCACTGACCCAGCAAAAGTTCGCTTCATCTTTAAAAGGCAAAAACAAATAACATATTATTATAGTATATATAGGATAATACGCTAAAATCATATTGCATTTTTCTTCTATACCTTCATACAAATTCTGAACGTGGTTATTGGAGGAAACTGGAGGAACTCACTAATAGACGAGTTCGGTTTTAGCTTTTTACGGCGTCTTTATACTTTTAGGTCACTGACGAACTAATGAATCTCTTAATAATAAAGGAGTAAAATAACGAGTCTCGTAATAAATTATTGACAGACAATTTGAAGTCGTCAAAGTTTGCGGGGACAAATATAAGTGCGACCAGACCCGTTCTGATATACCTAAACGTTAAGATTAAATCAGTAGTTTTGTCATTCCGATGACTTGTGAACTACCAATTTGGACCGTATTTATAAAAAAATATAAGTAATTTCACTGCATAAACCTATTGTGTATACGATTAAATTCATGTTAAAAATGAAATTGGTTATCAAGGCAATATGTCAAATTTCAGTGTCTCTCTTATAATTATGGACTGATTGATGCACGTGCACATAAATTGACTCATACAAGAAAAGATAATGGAACAAATATTTGCAGCCATAAGTTTAATCATGATTCACTTCACTAATCACTACTTCAAAACATAATGTTTTTAAATTTGGAGTGCATTTCGTTATCAAATAATTATAAAATACATCTGTAGAAAAAAACGATAACGGGTACAACCAAACATGTAATGCAAGTAAAACATTGCTTTAACAGATAAAAAATTAAGTATAGAGGACTTTTTTTATAAATAGAAGCTAAAGAGTAAAGAGAGAGAAAAAGTAAAATTAAAAGTCACAACATCGAGTAGTCCTAAAAGTGAAAACTTGAAGTGTAAATCCGAAAGTACTTTTTATTTTATCAGTACTAGATCTTCTTTGCTATGGTTTTAAGGTAAAATCGCGGTCATATTTTGCATTTAATCTCCAAAAATATTCTTCATTTCTGTGATTCTGAACTTATATTTTTCTACAGATGCGTCAAACGAGACAGATATTAAGATGCGCGCGCACGTCAACACACGGAAACAACAGGATCCAAAGACAACAGATTTATACCGAGAATATTGTTGTTTATGTAACTTTTATTTGTAATGTACTGTTTTAGAACGAAATAACGATTTTCCTTTCTTACTATTGCTAAAGAACGTTATTTTATTGTCTGTCTGTAATACGATAATAGAGTAATCATTGTACGACGTGGCTCGTGGTGTAGAAACAATGAAAATTCTAAAATCCCTGTCGTCGAAATCACTCCCAAATTATAACGCAACCGCCAGCGAGAATCAACCTATATCGAATTAACGAGGACGTTATGAGAGCGTTAATTATACTGCGGTTTCCTCTTCGTACAACATAACAGCATGTGGTTTGTATGTAAAGGATAACACAATAACAATTGTCCACGGCAATTTATCGACCCCTTCGAAATCCATCCGATCAATATCCTGTGAAACCTCGCACGATTGTCCGCGCTGCATTGGAAAAATCGCGTGCAGAATGCGAAAAGCATCATAATTACAGATGAATTCTGACGACGTAATCAAATTCAGTGGCGCACGACGCGTCCGCATGTATATAGCCGTAATATATAGGATTTTTCGGTTACACCCTATGTTACAAGCTTTTGATTACCCGTGACGGCGGCGAAATTTACCATGGGGTACCCGGTATTGGATTAAGTTGTGATTATGTATATACATATACATGAAAGGACAGCGCGGTAGGATTAAAAATGGCGTAGACTTATTAAAAGGATTCCTTTTAAGACCATAAAAATGGCATGACCCAGCTGTTTTCACCACCGTCGAATAAACGAAACTTGAGTTTTTTTGTTTTGATTTCCATCAATAAATGATTTAAGAGACTGGTTATAGTGAGGTTAGACATAATAGGTGATTAATAAGCTAATTTTTGCAGTAAATTTATTGAATAATTTTTAACCTTGGGAAAATGTTATTAATAGATATGTTGACTTGAATAGGTACTGGATGTATGTATATAGCGATTAAAACTGATAGACCAATTAATATAATGATAGTTAACAGAAGAAATGAAGTGTAATTTCCACTATTAATTAAAAAACCCGTTACTTACATACATCCGTTAAATAAATTACATAAAAGTTTAGTCTGAGCAAATGAATAGATCTACGTGTAGGAGTCATCTAGGAGTAGAGAATTTGTCCAGTCACAAGGTAATCTCAAGACCCGAAAATCCCCGGCCCGCATGTGAGTAAAATATCTTTAGATATGAAACGTACGATTGTAGGACAATCTTATAAATTTCGTCATGGCCGTTTAAGGTCAAGGAACTCGTCATAATATGAAAGGAGCATTATCACTCCCATACTTATTCAAATATGGATTTTCATATACGGTAAGCTCCAGCACTAACGTAAGGCATTCTATTATTAGTATCAGCGGATGTAACAAATATGCAATTGGCTTTAGGAAATACTATAGCTTCACTACAACGGGGTTCAACAACCTTATCATTGTACAATGCATTTATTTACTAATCCGCTAATTGAATTGAGACCCTATCGCATAGTGATAAAGTATTACACACAACTCGATTACCTACACGGTAAGGATTCATTTATCCATTAGATAAATATACTCATTAGATCACGATTTATCTATTAGATAAAGATAAAGATTAAAGGAAGCTACCGAAGAGATTTTTGTAGGTGAAAATCCCAAATAATCCGGAATTGCCCCCATGACAACTGATACTTTTTAAAGGGCTTTTTTTGTTAAGTCGAAAAAATAACTGCCATGTATATCTATAGTTTGCAATTTCAACAACTTTAAAATAAATTGTATGTATCGTTTTACTTAATCCATGTGAAATCCCAATTATTCTATTTCTATTTTACCACAAATATTTTAAGGATAGCAAGATGTCATTGAACTTAAAGTGTTAAACAAACGGAATACATGTTTGTAACCATCTTTTCTATCGTGGTTGTTCCATCAGAATCGTTGATAATTAGAGGCACTACCCAACAGTTCTTGTCCTCAGATTGTATCGCCGTTGATATACAAAATATATGAATCTAACTAACATTAACATCATCAAATGGAATGCTTGCAATTTACTACTTGTATTATGTGAAAATAGTATTGCTCAAACTGCAATTGCTCTTTCAGGTGGAAAATTAACCTCCGCCCTCAAGGTCTTGCGAGTAGGAAATAGAACAGAATAAAGCCTTACTTGGAATCACCGATCTAAAAGCAATTGCGCAAGGGAACAATAGAGTGAGTTGAACCTATGAACATTTTTGTTTAAGTGAAGCTTCGTGAAGTCATAGATGGTATTCATGCACAAGAACTAACTATATGAGCCAATACATGTAAAACTTAACAAACGTCTATTTTATATACCTAACTAAGCCTAATTTATATAATTTCATATGAATTACGAAATCACTATGAGAGGTTTAACACGTACTAAAATGCTAGAAGTAGCAAACAAAAAAGGAGCAGGTTTCATAAGTCACACTAATAATAAACTTGGACCAGGCTAAAAAACTCCAAAACTGATAAGATATAAAGTTAAACCTTACTATATAATTATTCAATTTATAATTGTGAAAAGTAGCACGTTCAATTAGGTACAATCAATGGGTTTTGGTAATGATAAGCTCAATAATTTAGTAACTGTGGTAACAATGTCACGCACACTGATCCTGGTCTCGACGCAATATTTTGCTGACCCAATATTTACGAGTACACTTACGTCGCGGAGAGGGACGTTAATTAACGGCAAGGGAGAAAACATTATCTCGGAGCAAAAATCGTGATTAAGCGGCTTAACCTCATACCGTTATACAATGTGTTATCACGATCAGTCGCACGCAGAGTATAATGGGTGATTGCTTTCATACTTATAAAGTAGGCGACGCGTAATTAAGTTGTGTATCAGCGTCGAATCAGTACTACTGTCACATCAAATTAGGTTATAACCCTTTATTTCAAAATGTAGAATGTTTTATTTTAAGCACCAACACCAATTATAATACACACGTACAAAATGTCCTAAATTAGAAGCATGTCCCACACGAAGTAGTTCATTGCAGTCTTGTAGCATGTTAACGATATGTTAACGAAAAGCAGACTGCACCTGAATACAATTTATGCCGGTAGTGAGGAGTCAGAATTTATTTCTAACGAATAACATAGGGAAGACGGTAGCACTAGTTTATAAAGTGATGACAGGCGTTACACAAATGTAAGGAAGATAACAACCATGCAATTTGATGAAAACAAGGACTTTAATAAATAATTCTACAAGTTTCTTACGAAACGAGAGTTTATGATCAGTAAACTACTCGACAACTACTTTTGACTCGCTTTTAGCCTAAAAAAAATTAATTGAAATATTGATTCGCCCTGCGCGCACTACAAATACTTGAACTGTACATTGAAGTACCTAGTTTTGTTAAGCCAATAAACTTGAAACTGCAACTCGATGATGTTTAATTTTTAGGTATTTATTGGTGAGAGCAATTGAACTTTTTAATTGATTTTATACTTATTTCATGATTAGTAAATTTATATACTCGTAATATCTATAAATGCTCTTTGGTGCTTAAATGTGACCCTCGATAAATATTATACTATTCTTTGTTTTTAAGACACCTAACATAAAATAATGGTTACGATCGGAGAAAATATGTGCCAGGGGCTTAATACTATAAAAGGCAAAGGTAAGGAGGGCAAATATTACTTTAGTGCTCCTAAGGGGTGTTTGGTTAACAAATAAAATGAGATAAAAAAGAAAGGGTCCATGTTTGCCCAATTACGTGAATGTTACTCGAACCTAAAATGTGCGATCTTTTAGTGCACCAGATGTTAAGTGTTCACTGCCGCCTATGACTATTTGGAACCAACTCGGTATAGAACAGGAATCCTACCCGAAGTCTATCACATATCGATCGCTCATGCGGTGCTGGTTCTGTGTTTTACTCCGTGCTTCTCCATGCGGCTTTGCGGTCACGAACCGGACTCCCATACAAAGACTTTTCGGTTTTTAATCTACGAGTAGGTGAAGATCTGAATGATGAATTTACATTTCTGTTCTGAGTCTAGCTATTGGTGTATTCGTTTCATAGTAGTTCATGGAATCCACGCCACAAAGAATTCTGGAGTTGGAAATATGAATGTAGGAAGCGTTATTTTATTTATTATTTATTAATGTGAGACCAGAAAAAAATTATCTGCCTTAACCAAGCATCAAACTAGAACATAGCAGCTTCACGCTATCTTCTTTAAAGCAGAAAATGTATGTGACTGTGGTGCTTCCGTAGTACGATATACAGTTCTACTAGCTATACTATAGATCCTATTTTCGCGTGTCGGAGGCGTGTCCGAAAACTTATATAGCAGTCCTGACACGTTTTTCAATCTGCCGTGCACAGTCAGCGTTATTGGATGTCGGCGACCCGAGCAAGTGATTTAAAAGTGAATATGGAAAAATTTTACGTAAAATAATCATTGTCAATTTTTTTATTCGTACACAGACATAAATCGTGTTGTTTTGAAATTGTGAAATTGTTTTTACTACTGGGCACTTTTAAATTTACTTGTGTATAGAAGCTTGTTTTGTGTTTTTTTTTTCATGATAGTTATTCCGGCTTATATATTAGTTTTTTCGCAACTTCCAAAATAATAAATTAACAAAACCGTTTTTTATATTCATTAACCATACACTATAGGCACACGCAACAGAATTTTCACATACAGAAACGCTACTTTCTATCTATTTATCTGTCTTGCCAGGAATCGAATCTGGAATCCTATGATATGATCTGTCGTATGAATCATCTTAGAGGAAACGTGTGGTTATCGATTTTCTAAAATATGACGCCACTAACTTATTCCTCAGAAGTAGCAAACCATCTGTGATCGACTTCAATAGGCATTTGAGTATATGAAATTCGTTGCAGATGTCATGGGCAATAGTACTTCTTAGTATAAATTGTACATATTTAAGTTCAAGTTCAAAAGTAGCCAATATCAAGAATCTTAATATCAATAAGTTTAATCAAAAAACTTAATAATTATTAAACGGATGAAAACTGTTAATGTTCATAAATGAGCGTAATATTGAAGACTTAATTAGGATACCTGCCTCGCCACGGCCGTTACTATTCGAGGCTGTCAGTTTGACACGTAATTAGCACCTTTAATGACTACGGCTTCAGAGCGGCAGGGCAACATTTGTACAAGCGACTACCGCGAACATTGCGCTGCATAAATTAGGTCGAATACCTAAACGACTGACGTCACTGTGTCGACTACATAATTGAATATTTAAAAAGAATTTTGTAAAGGGTTGACGAATTTTAACAAGCATAATATTTACCGAGTCTAGAGTGCCGACAAAAAAATAAATATTTTCTCATTTTTACACCACTTTTTTAATTTATGCAAAATATTTTATGTAAAGTATACCAACTGTATATTTTACGTACAATATTCTGTGCCTGATTACAATCTAGTCACATAAAAGTTTTCTATTAAGGTACTTACAAAACTACTTATGAAATTCATGACGTTCAATCTAAATAAGTTAAAAAACACTAACAATGGTAACCCCATTGTAGCAATTATCGCGCTCGTCTGTCTTTATAGTCTCATCCATAAGTATTTCTATAATCTAAGATGGTCATAACAATATAAAGAATTCAACCATACTAGTTATCTTAGTGAGTCCAGTAGCTTGATGGTTAGGATAATACATTTTATTTGACATTGTCTTCAATATAAGTAAATATATATATACATATATATACATATATATACATATACATATACATATATATACATACATAAATAAATACATAGTGATTAAGTCAAAACCATTTCTTTTTGGCTTAACGTGGTCGGCTTAAAATGTAAAGTATAAGCCTCTGTGAACATTAAGTAGGACTGCAGTCCTACGCCGGTCCAAATAGGTCATTTTTTAGGTAATGACAGTAGGAAACGAGCATATAACTACATGGGCTACATGCTTAAAAATTCACAGCCAGAGATTTAGTTACGGCTTTGCAATCAATTTAATTGAAACACGCAATACGTTGGAATATAGTGTATAAATATTGAATGGAAATCCATAAATATGTTATTTTATGTTTAAAATAAGAGATGCCGTCAGCATTTTGACTGAATGAGTTTTCTGTCTGCTTTTTTTCCGATCAACTTTAACGAAGAGAGCGCTCAAAGCCGATGAACTGATTTGTAACTTTGACATTAATTAAGCGAAAATATTTGAACGTGAGTATTGCATTTACAAAGCAAACTACACGGAAAGTCAAATTTGGTTCCAAAATATGTCTCAATTAACTTGAACCCAGTAACAGTATAATCGTCATGTAACCATTTACGCGACTCGCCGCTTATAGCGGCCTGATTGCTCGATTTTGTTGCCTGTTCTCTCTCTCTCTCTTCAATCGGTCCTTAAGTGCTGAGGATCGTGACTTCTTTGCAAGATGGTCTCCTTCCATTTGTTGCGATCAGCAGCCTGGTGTATTGCCGCGTTAAATAGTATTTTTTTTATTGTGAAAGAGTAAGAAACGAGCATGCAGGCCACCTGATGTTAAGTGGTCATTGCAGCCCATGGACAAC